>JBBPBX010072841.1:0-17971 GCA_038048925.1 Garcialebias charrua | reverse complement strand
GACCGTCCATTTCAGCAGTTTCGCTCAGCCCACCCGGTCTTGTGAGTGCGTGGCCTACTCGGCCCAGCTAGGCTGGGTCCTCATGAGGATGCAGCCCCTGAATTGAGACACAGCAATAGATATTATTTATATAATATCTATGGGGACAACAGGGGAATTTGAGTCATTGATTGGACGACAGGGCATTTGGCTTTTGAACCGGAAGTCGTTCTGCACGTTTCACAGTAAACATGAAAGGTTCTTCAGACCTCAGTTTTACATTTAGGACAACAGCAAAAGACAAGAAAATTGCACCGATATGGATCTTAAGAACTGTTGCAAGAGGCAGATACTTGTAAATGAGGAGACTCAACAGTCAGACTTCGGGTAAGTAAAAAAAAAAAACGCAGACATGTTCTTCAGCAAAACAGATAACCACACTCTTCCCAGATTGTTCAATGTAATTAGAAATTTAAATAAACTTCTTTATTTTCATACACATGTCAGTGTACAAGTTAACCAAAGTTATTTTGTGCTCTCTGTAACAGCTGCCAGGGAAGATGAGTATTTTTTTAGCAGGAAAGATGATTGCTGTATGTATTACACACAGGGGAGATGCACCACACTTCCTGTCCAAGAACCTCGTCAACCACATGATGGGGAATCCAACTTTCAGTGCCACTGTCGAAGATGTGATGATGAGGAGGCACCAAAGTTCTACGACAGGTAGGAGCTAGGCTCATGCAAGCACTATCAAACACCTGGAGAATAGTTTTAGATTCAAATGAAGATTTTTTTTTATGCTTTATTTATCTGGTTTGAAAGGACAGTTTTGTACCTAGCAACACAGTGGTATAATCACAAATTAAATCATTTGAATCCTAAATTCTAATTTATTACAGAAGTAGCCAAATTGATATTTTGTATGTTTTTCACGCTGTAAACAGCTGTTTTTTGTTTGTTTGTTTGTTTTTTAGGTCCTCGAAGCTGATGCGGATGAATCATTGCAATTGCAGAACGGCAACCTTTTTGAAATGAAATGGCTGGATGCCTCCGAATTGTCAAGAATTTTCAGAAGCAAGCTTTTGTGGAGGACTATCTCAAATGGTACATCATTTACAGAAATGTTGGTGCCATTAAACAGTTAGTAATAACCAGTCTGCCATTAATGCTCAAAAATATACTGTGTTTAAAAATAAAGTAAAATTATATGATCATATGACGCAGTATGACTTCAGTAATGCCATTTATATGTTCATCACCACAGCAAATGACATTACGAGACCTTCATGTATTTATTAAAAGCTAAATAAAAACCCCAACTTTACTTTGCCTAGTATATGAGACTATGCATTTCAAATTAGTCCAAATATATTCCAACAAAAATTTTGGTTGTGAAGGGCATTTAACACACGTTTAAGGATATTGAGTAGTTCATTTCTATGCTACAATACAATGATTACACTGTTCTATATCTGTCCTCAACAGATTCAAAGATGGATTGGCAAGTCTAGGGTTCTTCGCTGCACTACAGCAGAATCCCAGTGTTCTGTTTCTCTGACAAGACCCTGACTGCTTCAGACTTGGAGAACATAGACCACCTCTCAGCCCAGTAGGAAGCAACAGGTGACAGAAGGAAACCAAAACACTTTGCTTTTGGGGAGATTATCTGCTTGATTCTGAAGGTTTGCACGGACAGATTGTTTTATTGTTCAAAATGTTTGGAAATGTTGGATTTTAGTTTTAATGAAAATAAAGCAAAAACAAGGAATTAAGTTTTCCTTAATGCAGTGTCCAATAACTACAATTACCGTATTCACTGTATTTTTTACAGAGAAAGTGGCGGCTGTGTCTCTCGAAGAATTGCTCAGAATAACAATTCAGAGGAGCTGAAGGCCACTATCAGAGCAACCTGGGCTCTCAACACCTGAGCAGTGCCAGACTGATCCACTCCACGCCATGCCGCATCGCTGCAGTAATCCAGGCAAAAAAGAGCTCCAAGTAATCAGTCTGTGTGTAATGAATGAATATACAAGTTTCACTTTTTGAATGGATTTACTGAAATAAAACTTTTTCACGATAATTTAAGTTTATGACCAGCACCTGGTTACTGATCATCCAACAATGTTCAGCCAGGTCATCTGGATAGTTTTTTTTTTCTTGTGAGAACAAAAAAAAAAAAGAAGAAACTGTCCAGATGACTTGACTGAACATTGTCATTTTACCATAATCATTTCATTATAATGTTAAATGTTTTTAGTTTTGTTTTATACTGTGATTGGAACTTTACATTTATTCTTTAATTTCATCTTAATGTTTGGAACATTCTAGTAAAGCTGTAAATTGTTATAAAATTTGTTGACGTAAATTTTGATTATCTCTTGTTGGCTGTACCTCATCTGTGGATTTTGTTTAAAACAGGTCTCATGTACAACATGAGTCCTTGTGAATCAATGAGACTAACCTTGTATAAATAAAGGTTTAATGAGAAAAAGATTCTGTGTAAACCTTGAAGAGAAACAGTCAGTTTAAGACTTGTTCACATGGTGGTAAAAACGTGGTCTAAATAAATCAACTAAAGTGTAATAGAACCATTTTATTTTGTACAATGATGTTTGTTTAACAAAAAATATTGGATCTAACGTTTACTTTCAGAATGGCTGACTTCGAATATCTTATTCACATATGGATTTAGAAGACTTGTGGTAAAATATAAACGAGTATTATTTGTTGCCTGCCAGATCAAACCAAAATTGACAAGAAAAACAGAAATGTGTACATTGAAAAAAATCTAAATAATGAAATACTGTAAGATTTATCATTACTAAAGTCAGCATCACACAAATACAATATTTACTTGTTTAAATGTAATGGAAGAACAGGTAACAAAAAAGAAATTGAAAGTACATGACATGTATCAAGTGTACAAAATTAATTGCTGAGTATTTTTTTCAAGTGCAGAAAATACCTCAGCAAGACCAACGGACGTTAATACCATCTTATCATTAATACCATAAGCTCGACAATTTGGGCAACACTCAGGGGCCGATATAATAAGATTTCATCTTCTTTCTGCTCCTTCATTTTATCCTACTTGTATCTGATGAAACTGTCTTGTATTGTTCTTTTAAAATGAATGAATAAACATCAAATCAAACACTGTTAGTTCTTTCATTCTGCCATGCAGGTCCTGCAGCCAACGATGGGAGCAGCATGTGATGAAACCATGGGCACCTGCACGCCACCTGAAAATTGGATGAAATAAAGTTATATTTTTATAGCAGTGTTTGACAATTGTATATATGAGAACACTTTACAACAGTTGTAGGATGAAGAGGAAGATGTGATAATTCAGAGGAGCTGAAGGCCACTATCAGAGCAACCTGGGCTCTCAACACCTGAGCAGTGCCACAGACTGATCCATTTCTACCTGGATTATTGAGCATGCATCAGGGTACTTTACAACAGTATTTACATGATGTGCATTCACAGTTAACAACACCTGACCGCTGCTGGAACTGTTCTAGCTTCACTAGTATATTTTTTATAAAGTACTGTGTACATATGTAGTGTGTGTGATGTAGTTGGTTTGCTTTTATTACTTCCTGTATGGAAGATACTCCTAATTTCATTGTACATTTTACTGTACACTGACAGTAATGTCATTCATTAATTCATTGCGACACCTCCAGGGAAACTATCGCTTAGAGTCCGAACAAACTAAAGGTTGTTATCTATAAATACTACTGTGCATTTAAAGCATGCAACTGATATATTAAGATTTGTGGTGACTGGCAGATTAAAGCTGAGCACAGATTACACAGCTGCCCAGTGTAAATATTAAAACTGAAGAAACTTGTTTTAGCAATTGTGCTACGTCAACTTAAACAGCTAATCGCTGGTACATTTGCTAACTAGCACACACTAGTTATCTGTGGACAAATATATTTATAGTTTGCAAAATCGGGGGCTTCATTTAACGTTTCAATGAGCATGTTATGTAAACAACACATTACTAATGCCGCACGAGTAATGTAACTGAAATGTACGTCAATAAAACTTCATTACCTTGAAGATCCTTCTGAGTTCTTCCAGCGTCGTGTCTTCTTTAAGCATGAACAAAACACCCTGATGCATGCTCAATAATCCAGGTAGAAAAATCTAACAAAACAGTTTATAGCTACAGGCTAAAGGATAGCATGCTAACTGTACCTCCGTGTGTTTGTGTGTGTGTGTGTGTGTGTGTGTGTGTGTGTGTGTGTGTGTGTGTGTGTGTGTGTGTGTGTGTGTGTGTGTGTTTGTGTGTGTGTGTGTGTGTGTGTGTGTGTGTGTGTGTGTGTGTGCTGTGTTCGGTTTTATGTTGATAATAAAGTTTTTTTTTTAAATACTGAAAAGAAAAAAATAGTTTGTCTTAATGTAATTTCGTTTTTCCAAATGTTGTTGTGTTTTTGTTGTTTTTGTTGTGTTTTTCCAAATGTAATTCCGTTTTTTCCCCCAATGTGATTCGGGCCACTTCCGGTTTGGCTTAATGTAATTTGGTTTTTTTCTACTTCCGCTTTGGCCACTTCCGGTTTGATTTGGTTTGAAATAAGGTTAAAGAAGGATGTTTAATAAAAAAGACTAAATCTGGTATATTTTAACCAACAGTTTACAAACAAATCAACTCATAAGTATTAGTTTACAGGTTGTACCCCAAGCAGCCGGGACCACAGGCCGGCTGTGTGATGGTCCGAAGTAAGCGTAGTGCTAAGGCTAAGCCCCCAGTTCACATTTCTAATAATTTCCCTTGCTCAATGACACATTTGCTGAAAAGCAGACCCTGATTACTGGCAGCTCCATAGTCTGAAACGTGGCTTTAGGGACTACAGTGACCTTAGTTACTGGTAAATGTATCAGGGGCCACCAGGTAACATACTTTTATCTGAAACTGTTGACTAAGGCTGAATTTAGTAAGATTGTTATTCACGGAGATAATGACATGTGGTTACACCAATCTGAAGTCACTAAAATTGATTCAATTCAGTTTTTATTTAAAAAAATATTTTTTACATAGAGCCAAGTCACAACAGAAATTGTTTCTGGGCACTGAACAAAATATTTACATGTAAAAAAAAAAATTTTTTTAAAGTTCATGCTCAGTAATTCAGGTAAAAAATCCAACAAAGTTCAGTCAGGTCCTCTGGATGGTTTCTTCTTGTTGAAATGTTTCGTCTTTCATCCAAAAAACTTAATTAGTCTGAAGAGCCACAACAAACTCAGTCTTATAAATAGCACCTTCACATAGCGGGCCAACCAGTTTGATGTTGCTCAGATGGTTCCTGGAGTCCATCCTCTCTCCCATCAACTTGTCTGAGGTAGCCATGGCCACAGTGGTTAAAACAGCAACATTCATGCTCTATTATCCAGGTAGAAAAATCCAACAAAGTTCAGTCAGGTAAATTAGTAAAGGTTCTGTATCTAAAGAACCCAGCAGACTTGTTGAATCTTTACTTCGTCAGTCTCCCATCCTGAGCAAGCACAAAGAAGACAGTGGGAAGGAAAAACTCCCTTTAACAAGAAGAAACCTCCAAAAGAACCAGGATCAGGACGAGTGGCCATCTGCTTCGACTGGCTGGGTTTGAGGGGACAGGAAGGACAGACAACACCGAATGACAGGTCCAGATGTACTTTCTATAGGAGGAAAGACAAAAAACACACGTTAAGATGGAAATCATTGTAAATACAAACAAATAGTGTAGAGAAAGTAAAGACAGCAGCAGAGAGGAAATGTGGTCAATTTGTCCTCTAGCAGTCTAAAGGCTCCAGTATACATGGGAAGACCTCAGTCCGTGGAGGTCCGCGGGTATCGGATTAAACTCAACAGGGATGCCTTGCCATGTCTGCACAAAGATCCATTTTTACAACCGTGTACGCGTACTCGGTGTCGCACAATAAACTGCCCGGCGACAGACTGTTTTGTGACACCAATGTGTTAAATTTCTCTTCTTCATCCCTGATCTGGTTTAATGGCCTTTTCTTTTGGTTTGTTGCCAAGAGGCAACTGATCTCTTCCTTCTCGTCCAGATGCCATGACTGAAATTTTGAGAAATGAAGGAACAAGATAATTAAAATCAGGTCCAGCGTGGCTGCGGGAGGGTCTGGACATTTCTTGGTGGGTTGGTCTGATGTGTGAGCTGCAGGACCAGCGCTCTGTTTTTTAGTTTTTAGAACTTTTTATTAACAATACATAAACACAGAACACTGCTGCTGCTGCTCCTGGGCTGCAACCTGTCAATCAATCCAGTAGGCGTGTCAGCATATGACCAATCGGCAAACTTAATTTGTCCTGAAGGTAAACGCCCCTTGCCTACGGAGCTGGGCTGCAGCCGGTCAAGGTGTATGCTCGAGTATGACGTCCCAACCATCTGCACAGTGTCTGTGTGGCTTACGGAGTATACACAGTATGCATATAGGGCTGTAACAACGAAACAATAAAAATTGATTATTAAACGCGTTGGCAACGAATTCATTATCGATTTGTTGTGTCGTGCTATTATGCGTCTCTCATGGCGCTGCAGAGCCGTTTTGTTCATGGGCACAGCGTTGTCAATGCTGGCTGATTGAATAAAGTAAAAAAATAAAACAAAAACTGCAGCGCGAGTTGAACAGAGCGAGGTGGAACCAGAGCAGAGGCGGTGTTTTCAAAGGGAATTAAGTAAATTTTACAAATGACCAACACAGACCCAAGTCCTCCAAAGTGTGGGAGCACTTGACGCTTCACAAAGATAAAAATTGCGAAACATGCAGCTTTGAAAAGTGACATGAGCACCACGCTGATGAAACGTAAACATGTCGAAGTCGTAAACTAATTTCAACGCTGTGTGGATGAAGGAGCAGATACAACACGTCTCACTCCCAACTCGTTGTGATGGCAGGTGAGTCTCTACATTAAACCACACTTGTTCTGTTTCCAGTTGAGAAACCGTAGTCTCTCTGGCAGCTGAAGCTGCTGCTTGTTTGTTTGCTGATTAATGACAGTGATAGAGAACGTGTGTTACTTTTTATTTAATTGGTACACTACAAGCAGTGTTTAAATGTGATTTAGAAATAAATCTAACACAAAGATGGTAATAATGATTTAACTTCAAGTTTTAATTTGTTGGTAAAGTCTGAAGACACTGTGTGGTGTTTTACCCCCCATGAGTTGTCAGTTGGTACAGTCCTAACATTTAGACACTGTTGTGCAGGTTTCATTTCCTGTTGTAACCACCACAAGGGCGCATTAAAGTCACATGGGAAATAGTCTGAGCCTCATTTTGCAAGACACCACACACTGCAAGTATGGCAGGATGAATTACATTTAAACAGGAATTAAAGTAATTACTTTAATTGTACACTCAAACGTGTGCAATTAAGTATTTGTGTGTGTGTGTGTGTGTATGTGTGTGTGTGTGTGTGTCTTTAGTTCAATGTAATTAGTATGAGCAATGTTTGAATGAGATTTACAAATAAATCTAACACAAAGATTGTAATAATTTAATGAGTAAGCTTCAACTTTTTATTTGCAGACTGAGTAAAGACACTGCACAGTATGGCAGGATGAATTGCATTTAAACAGGAATTAAAGTAATTTATTACATCTACTCATTTGTGTGCAATTAAGTATTTTGTGTGTTTATGTGTGTGTGTGTGTCATGCTTTTAATTTCAATTTAATTGGTATAAGCAGTGTTTGTATGTGATTTATAAATAAATCTAACATAAAGATAATTTAATGATTAAGGTTCAACTTTTAATTTGTCATAGTCTGAAGACACTGCACTGTATGGCAGGATGATTTGCATTTAAACAGGAATTAAAGTAATTTAATACATCTACTCAAATGTGTGCAGTTACGTATTTTTCGTGTGTGTGTGTTTAATTGCTCTTTGAGCTACTTTTGCCTTAACCCAACACTGTAGGTGAAACAAGTCATTTCTTGAGTTGCTGTAAATTAGGCTATATATATACTGTACATACTATACTGTCTCTCTCATTCCAGAAAACAACAACAAACAATGACAGCCTTCATGATGGAAAGACATCATGCACACCACAACAAGCAGCAGTCTTGACTGAAATCATCTTTAAATGATTGTCACTGACATGAGGCCTCGCTCGATGGTTGAAGACGAAGGCTTCACTACAATGTTCCACACTTTTAATCCAGATTACAATGATTCACACTTATTCTAGGTTACACTCTTCCCTCAAAGACACATTTTACAAAGTAGCTACATATTGTGTCGATATAAAGCATGCATTTGTATATATTTTTGTGTACATTTGTTTATTTTTTAAGCTATTTGACTAACTTTATTTTTTACTATTCAATATTTTACTAACAGAATAGTCAAGTAGCAACCTGTTTTTGTGAAAATTTCTATGTAAAAGCAAATATTCAATTTTGGAATAAAGGGATGAAAATAAAAACTTTTTTTTTTTTGCTGATTCATTGATTAATCAAAATTAACAGCTTAATAGTAGCTAAAATAAATCAAAAAGGCGTTCAATACAAGATCAACTGGACTTTATTTGTAACAGAAAACGTTTCGACTCCCATCCGGGAGCTTACCTCAGCTTGAAATTTACATATGATGGTGCGTGGTTCTGTTATAACTCCAAACTTCTCACAGTTGTTCATGGAATTGAGAAAGCCTCCCGGATTGGAGTCGAAACGTTTTCTGTTACAAATAAATTCCAGTTGATCTTGTATTGAACGCCTTTTTGATTTATCATGTCTTGGACGACTGAGAATCTTCACCAGCAGTAGCTAAAATAGCAGAAGAAGCTGAAACTAGCAGTAATAAGCACAAAGCAGCATAATCTGAAATATCTGAAACAATCTGAAATTGCAAAAAAAATCTGAATAAGCAGAAATAAGCAAAATAAAGTTGAAATTATCTGGAAAAAGCTGAAATTGGTCAAAACAGCTGAACAATAGCTAAAACAAGCAGAAATATTCTTAAATTACCAGAAGGAAGTGGGTAGAGCATAGTTTTGCTGAATTAGGCTGAAAAAAGTTGGATTGATTTTAAAAAAAAAGTGGAAATAGCTGAAAAAGCTGAAATTGGCATAAAACAGCTAAATAGTAGCTGAAATATCAGAATCTTTCAAAAATTATCCGAAAGGAGCATAATGATCTGAAATTAGTAGAAATAAGTCAGTAGAAGTACAAAAATGTTGAAGTAAGCTGAATAAAGCTGAAAGGAGCACAAAGCAGTTGAAGAAACAGCTGAAATTAGCTGAAATGTTTTTAAAAATTGTACAAGGAAGCTGAAGGAAGCTGAGCTGGTCCAAAATGTGAAAAGAGTAGTAAAATATTGTAAAGAGATCTAAAGATATCAAGGATGTAAAAAGATGGGATAAAAATGGTAGAAATGGCTAAATATTTCAAAAAGCTAAAGTTGTACCAATACCAAAAGTCATAGCCGGATTGTTCTAATTGAGCTGAATATTTTGATATAGGAATTGTTGAAATAGCACAAAAATTAGTTAGATTCCAAAAAACGTACGTAATCAGGATGGTAACATCTAAGAAGTTGAAGCTGAATAAATATAAACAGAATCACTATAGTGTGAAGGCCTATGTGGCATTCACACAATAATAATAATATAATAATAATAAATATAAACAGAATCACTATAGTGTGAAGGCCTATGTGGCATTCACACAATAATAATAATATAATAATAATAAATATAAACAGAATCACTATAGTGTGAAGGCCTATGTGGCATTCACACAATAATAATAATATAATAATAATAAATATAAACAGAATCACTATAGTGTGAAGGCCTATGTGGCATTCACACAATAATAATAATATAATAATAATAAATATAAACAGAATCACTATAGTGTGAAGGCCTATGTGGCATTCACACAATAATAATAATATAATGTAAGAATTATGAGGAGGTCAATATTAATACTGACCTCTTTATCTTAATTAATTTACTTATTCAGATTGAATAGTAAATGTTCACGGATTCTGTTCTTTTTCAGTTTACCCCATATTTCTGTGGTCTTTATGATGGATAAATAAACAGAGCCATTAAGTGACAATGGACATTAACTTAGTTTGGTATGCCAGGCGACACTACCATTTATTTAAAATAAATCAACTAAATTAACACCATTACACTTGATTGACATGATTTCACTTTCTTTCAAATTAATACGTCAGCACACTTGAATCATAACACAACAGACATAAATATTGGATGTTAACATATTTAGTCTGTGGGCTCTTCAGCTTAAAATAGTTTCCAGCTTAGATAGAGAGGGAAAGATTTAGGAGGAGAAAAATGGAGGAAGAAAAGTTAAGAGTCAGGGAGTTATCTTGATGTGTTTAACCAGAAGCATGGCAGCTCTCCGGCTGAACTCGGCTACACGTTGGTACCCTTGGCAAAGCATTTGACGACTTGTTACCTCGTGAAGATGGTCAGTCTCCCTCGGTCCAGTTTGGTCAGTTCGTTTACCATTCTCAGCGTCTCCAGACGTGCGCCTTGACTCGAACCGAAAGTAACGGCAGCTCCTGGTGCTGTTGTTCAAGATAAGACGTTCCTTAAAGGAATGTCAATAAAAGAGAGCTTTTCAGCTGTTGAAGATGGCTTATAACTTGGCATGTTATAAGTCTTTAACTGAATGACATGGTCATTAGCGTGTTGACCAGACGATCATCAGTTCTTTGGGGAACCTCATCAGGGGTTGAGGACCTCAGCAAACTCTAAGGAAAACAGGAAGTCAGAGCTCTTTTAAGGCTAACTTGACCTAGAAAGACGTAGCTCTTTCTCATTCGGTCTGTTAGGCCAGGAGCCACTGAGAGGAGGCATAAGTTAGATTAAAAATGTCAGAAAGGATAAGAAAGTTAGTTTAAGACGCCAGTTTCATGATACAGCAGATTTAGAACTTTCTTAACTCATTACCAACATTGTTGTATGAATAAACAAACGTCATCAGAGCATAACATATGGGACCTATTAATGATAATAGCTTGATTATTAAATAGGACAAAAACAAAAGTCTCTGGGTGTCTAGATTGTCCTGAGCTCAAGCTAAAATGAATGAGATAAAGTGTTCCTTTTATCTTCACATGCAAGTTCGAGAGGAGAGGAGAAATCCTCCATGTACAACATTTTGAATTAAGCAGAGTATTTGATTTATCTGACATTAAAATGTACTGATGCTCTTACAAATAAAATTATTCATTTGATAACATTTGAATTAACAAAATTAAAAGAAGTCTCTGGATGACTTAATTGCACCTTTGACACAGCAGTGAAACACAGTTTAACTCTCACAGAATAACACAGCTTAAAAGCACACATCATGAAAATGACAAAAGTTATTCTTTTGATCACATCAGCCTAAAATCAAAGATAGAAATAGTCTCTTTTGGTGACTATATTTATCAGATTACAGTTTAATGAATGATTTTGTAGTAAATGTCTTGCTTTACTGAGAGGTCAGTAAAGGTCATCACTGGACAGTTCAAAAACCTTAATTTGACCCTGGGTAGGTCCACTACATCTCCCCCCTTTTGGAAGCCATCGCCAGTCCTTGGGGATGGGGTCCAACACGAAAGGAAACCTTGAACTGTCTTTGATCTTGAAGTAATCCAGCAAGTGGAAAAGAAAAAATCAAAAATTATAATCCCATAAAGTTTTTTGAAATTCCATACTGTTCGGAGGTAATCCCATTGCGAAAAGCTTTTAATCCCTTGGAAAACTGAGTCTGTTAACTCTTGGCAAACAAAGTCTGTGATCCCTTGGAAAGCAAAGTCTTATAATCCACAGCGGTAATTCCACAGCAGTAAATCCACAACGATTAGTTTTGTTGATTGATCAGCAACAATTGTTTTCATAATCAGCATGTAGAGGGGATCCCTCGATTGACGCAGAGGAGGCGGCCCTTGGATGAAGGTTGAAGACCAAGCGTTGGAGCTGCAGGTCCCCACATCGATGGTTGGTGGCTGGTTGGTTTCCAGTCAGTGCCACTCTGGTTCTATGTGTCATGCAATTATGTGGTTTTAGGTGGGCTTATGATTGGGATTTTACATTAAGCCTTACCTATATGCACCTGGTATGTAAGCTATCATGGTTTAGATCAGCTATAACTACCAATTAAGGGGTGGATCAATTCTATAAATTAGGTATAGGGATCTGTACCTATAGAATTTTAGAGGGCTTCTGTAACGAAGGCCTCTAATTCCAAACTATTCCTCCATTCATTACTTAGTTTAGGTTAAACTAAAATAAAAATGAAATATAGTTTGATCTAAATGTCTGTTGTCTTTTAGACGAACGACGTAGGATTTGGTATTCCTAATAAATTTTGAAGTCTATGGCGAGACTCATCAAAATGAATAGATAATCTAGAATAGAAACGATCGAATCGGTTCAATTTAGAAATTGTGAGACCAGTGTAGTTTATTGTACCTTGAGTAGCTTTAAACTACATTGACTCTTCGACGATTGAGATTTAACAAAACGAACTGCATGTTGGCATAGTTAAATCCATATCATTCATTAACCAATGTTAATACAAAACCTTTTTGGCTGGGAGTGTTCAGAACCAAACAATATCTCAACTAATGACAACAGTAATGACTAAACAACAAGGAAACAACGTTTCACTGCTTCGACACACTCTTGTCGTCAGATTCCAAAGTGCAACACACAAGAAAAACAGGTCTCAACTTTATGACCGAGGTCAAATTAAATCTCGTGGATTTAAACGGTTGTTAAGGTTAGTTTTTTGTTGTGGGTTTTAGGCTTAGCGTTTCTAAGTTCAAATTGGACAATGCGACTTATAGGGTGGGAAATATGGTAGTTTAAACCTGATTAGTTTATTTACTAACTTGTGTTTGGACGACCTTATTATCCCATGAAGTCGGTGAGTTTGTGAGATCTTTGTCTTTTGTGGAGTCATTGAACGCCTTGTAAGGTTTGATCTGATTTCGATGTACCCATTTAGCAATTGGCTCTTTGCGGCCTTTGCTGATTTTGATTTCGTAGACGACTGAGGACACTTTGTCTGTTATCAGATGAGGTCCAGTCCACCTGGGCATTAGTTTGCGGGCGAGAGTTCCGGTCTCGGACCCTCCTTTCCCGGTTGCTGGGGCGAACGTATAGTACCAGACTCTGTCTCCCACTTGGAGTTCATTGTGAGAGGCCTTCTGGTCGTAGTACGCCTTGCGTCCTTCAGCGGATTTTTCCAGGTTTTTCTGGGCGAAAGCAAAAGTGTTTCTGAGGTGTACATTCAAATCTTTCATGTATTGTTGTGTAGTGTAGGCTGTCGCCATGGCGGCGTCGCCTGGTTGGTACAACAGGTGTAGAGGGAGAGTCATTTGTCGACCGGTCATCATCTCGAAGGGAGAGATGCCAGTTGATGTGTGTGGAGTGGCTCTTATGGCCATGAGGACCAGAGGGAGTTTCACGTCCCAGTCCTTGTGGTTTGCAGCCACGTATTTCTTCAAAATACTCACCACAGTTCTGTTTGCTCTCTCTACTTGGCCTGAAGCCTGTGGGTGGTAGCCGACATGAAAGTTGGCCTTGACGCCTAGCGTCTTCCACAGTTCTTTCATCACTTCACCTGTGAAGTGTGTACCTTGGTCTGAGTTCACCCGAAGGGGAAGTCCAAACCTTGAGAATATATGATTCATTAACAACATAGCAGTGGTTTGTGCTGTGTCGTTAGGAGCTGGTAGGCATTCTACCCATTTGGTGAATGCACAGGTTACCGTGAGAAAATATTTATTTCCTCTAGAGCTCTTAGTGAGTGGTCCAACCCAGTCGATCTGGAGGTCAGACCATGGGAATGCAATGCCTCTGCTTTGCAGTGGTGCTCTGTGAAGTGGTCTGGTTGGCTGAAACTGGCCACAGACCACGCACCCTTCAATGTAGTCCTTGACATCCTTCTTCATTCCAGGCCAATAGGCAATTTGTTTTAATGCCGTCAGCGTGGCTTTATCTCCTTTGTGTCCTGCGGACGGGAGATCATGGGCATGAACTAACATCACCCCCCTTTGGTCATGGGGAACCACGAACACAGGTGAGGACGTTGGTCCATGAGCAAAAGTTAAGATGCCCTTGATTAGTTTTAGCTGTTTGCGCAGCTGATAGAGGACCTTAAGGTCTGGATCGGAATCCAGGTCGTCTTTAGACGGACTATTTTTGTTCGGATCGGTCAGGTACAGTATCATGGAGTTGATAGCAGGATCCGACTTCTGTAGTTGGATGATGTCTGGGTCAGTCAGTGCAGGTCGTACAGAGACTGCGTTGTCAGCAGGTCTGGCTGCGGCCTGTGCACGTGTGACTGCCATAACTCTGACTGAAGGTTGTGTTGGCAGAGTCTCGATTAACCAGGAGGGGTCGAAGGACCATAGAGGACCTTCGTCGGCTCCTTCTTTGGCTAAGGAGTCTGCAATGTCATTGTAGTGCTTGTCATCGCCTGGGACTCTAGAATGCCCTGGAACTTTCTTCCAGTAGATCTGTAAGTCGTGTGATGTCACCAAGTGATCACACGCTATGAAAAGCTCTTTGTGTTTGACCACTTTTCTGTCGCTTGTTAGGAAACCGTTCTGTTTCCACACAGCGAGGTGACAAGCGAAACTTAAACGAGCATAGTTAGAGTCAGTGCAGATAACTAGCGTCTTGATGGAGCGTTCTACTACCATCTGGAGAGCTATTAGGATTCCTGCAATCTCAGCATACTGAGAAGTCTGAGAGCCTAATTTGTAGCTGAAAGTTATCTGTTCTTGGTCTTGGAGGAGAACTCCTCCAACACCTGCTCTGCAGATCTTGTCGCGGAGGAATGAAGATCCATCCACGTACAACGTTGTCATATCTTTGCAGATATTGTCATCAAAGAAGTGGTGATTCGGGTCTTCAGTTACTGGGGGTTTTACCTCAACCGGCGGCTGGGTGGCTGGTACATCTTGTGTACACTTCTGGCAGATTGCCAAGTCCGTCCCCAGATGTGACTTCTTGTTTTGACCATAACGTATGTCTAGGTTAAAACTTTGAAGCGCCATGAGCCACGTTGCAACACGTGAGTTTGTCACCACACCATCTCTGATGCGTTCACTGTTAAGAAAGGTCACTGGCTGGTGTTGTGTTTCCACAATGATTTTCTGTCCACCAATGTAGCTGGAGAAATGTTTAACTGCCCACACTGTGGTCAGTAAAGCTTTCTCACAGTCTGAGAATCTCAACTCGGGGCCTGCCATCGTTTTGCTGGCATAGGCTACTACACGTTTGTCTCTGTCGTGTATCTGGTACAGACCTGCACTTATGCAATGAGCTGAGAAGCCCACTTCCAAGTAAAACTCTTTGTTGTAGTCTGGGTAGACTAAACAAGGGGCTGACTTGATCCTGTTTATAAGAGCGTCCATTGCCTGTTGCTGTTTGTCAGTCCAAACAAATGGTACGTCTTTTTTAAGGAGTTCAGTCAGTGGTTTCGCAAGGTCCGCATAGTTTTCGATGAACTGGTTCGAGTAGTTACACACGCCCAGAAAACTTTGTAGTTCTTTGAGATTGGTGGGGACTTTGAGATTGTCGAGGCCTTGGGTGCGAGTCAGCTGTGGTTGTACTCCGTCAGGACCTACAAGTAGGCCAACGTAGTCCACTTTGGTTCTGCACCATTGGCATTTTGACAGTGATATCTTAGCACCAGCAGTTGTCAGCTGATTCAGAACGTGGTCGATCTCAGCCAAATGTGAGTCCAGTGTTGGCTGCCTCAAAAGGACATCGTCCACGTAGATCAGTGTTCCACGCTCGTGGGCGTCTGGACATGCTTTGTTCAAGAAGATGTTGAACTCTGCAGGTGAGTTAGCGTAGCCAAAGGGACACCTGTTAAAGGTGTACTGACGGCCACCAAAAGTGAAAGCTAGTTTGTACTGGTCCTCGGCGCGCACAGGGATGGTCCAAAAACCAGAGGCGACGTCGAGAGTCGAGAAGTACTTACCATTGGTGACCTTGGGCAGTTCCTGTTGGAGTTGCGTCATAGGCCATCTGGATAAGGGAACTTGTTTGTTCAGCTTTCTGTAGTCTATAGTGAGTCTCCACTTACCATTAGGTTTTAACACCGGCCATAAAGGCGCAGAGTAAGTGCTGTTACAGTATCGGATGATACCTTTTTCTAACAGGTCATTAATGATTTCTCTGACAGGTTGATGTGCTGCCAGAGGAATCTTGTACTGTCTGACAAATGCAGGGGGAGCATTAGGCGGGGTTGGGATGCTCACTGTGTGGAGCGTGGTCAACCCACAATCCATCGAGTCAGTTGAGAATGATTTCTCATATTTTAGAAGAACTTTGCGAAGTTTGTCCCTTTCTTCATCAGTTTTCAGGGCGTCGGCTTGGGCGACCACCTGGTCAATCTGTGAAGCAACTGAGAGGGATTCTTGTTCTTTGGGGAGCTCCAGTGAGTCCCCTTCAGTGTCGTAAAACCTGTCAACAGGTAGTGCACTGTAAGTTTGGGGGCATAGACTGTCTCCTTTGTTGAAACCGAACCTGCGGACAGTGTCCTGGTCGGACTCAGTGGGGGAGAAAAGAGCTATGGCCTGTGTTGGTTTCGTGAACAAGACTTGCCCCGTGTGTTGATATGGGATCAAGTTCTCTGGGAGTCCTCCCAGAAATGGAATGCTTAGCTCAAAATCATGAAAATCAGTGGAGATCAACCATCCTAGCTGTGTGTTTTTTGGGATCAGTACCTCTTCTGTGCTTGTGTTGCACACAGCAACAGTCGTGGTTCTGCAGTCGAGGGTCACTTGGAATGTGGCCTCCATGGACAGTCCTAAGTTGAAAAACATAGGAGATGGTTGAAAGTATGCCAGTTTTGTGCTAATAGCTTGTCCTTTCATGATGTGACACATCACCGGCTTGTTCATAACCTGAGGTGGTACCGCAGTGTTATGGCTGTTAGCAATCTGACAGACCTCTGGAATGGTCTGTCCAGCCTTAAGGTTCTCTGTTGTTAGCACAGGAGAGTCCTTTGTGGCTGTGTCTAGTGACCACAGTACATTGTTGTTGATGTCCACTCGGACACCTAACCTTACCAAAATGTCGGAGCCTATGTAGGTTGCATGTGGTAAGTTCGGGACCACGAGGAACGGGTGATCCAGTTCTCGTTGGTTCCAGATCAGTTTCAGGTCAATGATCCCTTTTGCGGTCATTACCTGTTTATCGTTGGGGTCCAACGAAAAGCGGAAAGCCTTTTTGTTCATTTCTAGACCCAACTGTTTTTTAACCAAGGTTCCATAGAAAGCTTGGCTGATCGCTGATTTCTCCGTCCAAGGAGACAAAACAGCATCATCGGTGTGGGATCCTTGGATCTCAACACCTTTGACTACCTGCGGTAGGTAGTGTTCAGTGAGTGCTGACTGTTTCAGCTCGCAGAGGAGGCTCTCTTGTTGGGCCTTTTCTGCCTCACCTGTTGCTGAAGGTTCACTTACCGGGATTGTGCTCTCGTTGGAGGACCCCTTTGTGCCTTCCGCGGTACCTGCTGTTAAACAGTCAGTGTCACCATGTGTAGGCATATCGATCGGCAGTGGTTGGCTCACTCTGGTCCACATTGTTTGATCGCCATAATCTATAATCGCGTCAAAGCGGTTTATAAAGTCTTGGCCAACCAAAAATGGGAATGAGTCAACGGTGGACACGTGTACCGGGTGGTATAGCGTCATTTCACCAATCTGCATATGAACCATGGCTATAGCTGTAAGGGTTGTACTCGTCTCTGAGAGTCCCTGTAGTACTACAGCACATTCTTTGAGGGGTATTTCCCTGTCAACCCCGTTAGCGGCTATCCTTAGCTCCTTCAACAGTGTGGGAGACATAATGGTTATGTCAGCCCCACCATCCAGGAGGGCCTCTTCTGTGAGGACCCCTTCTAAAGTGATTGACAGGTAAGCCTTCTTAGCGGGCCCCTTCCTGATAATGTTACACAGGAACCTATCAGTTTT
>JBBPBX010072840.1:0-17971 GCA_038048925.1 Garcialebias charrua | reverse complement strand
ATAATAATAATAATAATAATAATAATAATAATAATAAACTTTATTTGTATAGCACCTTCCTACAATGCCTTGCATTGACCAAGGTGCTTAACAGGACAGAAAATATAAAAACTGGTACAATAAATCAGTGAAAATAGAATAAAAAACAACAGCAATAAAAGGAGGCAATGGAAATAAAAATGCTACATACTAAAATACCAAAGTAATAAAAGTTACACACTGAAAGCTTTTTTGAACAAGTGGGTCTTCAGTCTGGTTTTGAACAGAGTCAGATCAGAGGTGGCACGCAGCTCAAGGGGGAGACTGTTCCAGGCTTTTGGGCCGGCAACAGAAAAGGACCGGTCTCCCCATTGTTTGTACCTTGAGCGAGGCACCTCCAGCAGGTGTTGACTGGCAGATCGTAAAGCTCTGCCGGGCTGATGGACTTTCAAAAGTTCTGAGATGTACAGAGGTGCAAGTCCATTCAGAGCTTTGAAAACAAACAGGAGCAGCTTGAACTGTATCCTGAACTGAACCGGGAGCCAGTGTAAAGAGGACAGGACAGGAGTGATGTGTTCATATTTTCGTGTGTTGGTCAAAAAGCGGGCGGCAGAGTTCTGTACAAGCTGTAAACGGGAGATGGAGGATTGATTAATACCAACATACAAAGCATTACAATAGTCAAGTCTGGAGGTCACAAAGGCATGGATGGCCTTCTCCAGATCACTACGGCTGAGGAGTGACTTTACTTTAGAGAGCAGACGGAGCTGAAAGAAGCTGGTCTTGACAACAGAACTGATCTGTTTATCAAGCTTTAAGTTGGAGTCAAGCTGCACTCCAAGATTTCTAACTACCGGGTTGAAGTGGGGGAGGGGAAAACCAAAACTGGGACTGGGAAGGATGTTGCTGGTGTCATCGGGTGCACCAAATAAAATGCATTCAGTTTTATCTGTGTTTAGGTGGAGGAAGTTTTGAGAGAGCCAGTGCTTAATGTCATTTAAGCAGTTGACAAGAGTGTTTGAACTGAGTGAGGGGTTGGGAGTGACTGGCAGATAGATTTGTAAATCATCTGCATACATATGAAAAGACAGATTATGACGTGCAATGATTGATCCTAATGGCAGCATGTAAAGAGAGAAGAGGACTGGCCCCAGAATGGATCCCTGTGGTACGCCAGAGGTCAGAGGGGTTGATGAAGAGGAGGACAGATCACCTATCATGACAGAAAAAGTTCTCCCAGTTAGGTAAGATCTGAACCACTCTAGCACAGCTCCCTGGAGGCCAACCTGCTCAGACAAGCGGTTGATTAGTACCTGATGGTCGACGGTGTCAAAAGCTGCTGAGAGGTCTAACATCACCATCATCATAAGTTATATTTCCATTTGTGTCTTTAATACCGTATACAGGTAGTCCCCGACTTACGAGCGAGTTCCGTCCCTAGGGGGCGCTCGTATGTCAAAAATTCGTAAGTAGGATCACATAGTAAAAAAAAATATATATATATATTTTTTTTTATATATAAATGAATACATGTACAGTACTGGACAGTCACCAAGCACTTAGCCTATCCTAACACAGTTTTTAAAGATGAAGGAATGAGTTGAATTGTCTCCCTTTCACATAAAGTGAAAGTAGCTCCCTTTATGGGAATGGAGCCTGCAGGGAGGAGGGAGACAATTCAACTGACTCCTTCATCTTTAAAAACTGTGTTAGGATAAGTTTTTAAAGATGAAGGAATGAGTTGAATTGTCTCCCTTTCACATAAAGTGAAAGTAGCTCCCTTTATGGGAATGGAGCCTGCAGGGAGGAGGGAGACAATTCAACTGACTCCTTCATCTTTAAAAACTGTGTTAGGATAGGCTAAGTGCTTGGTGACTGTACAGTACTGTACATTTATCTATTTATTAAAAATATACAGTACTGTATATACAGTATTTTTATTTTTTATTGTTTTTTATTTATAAATAGATAAATGTACAGTACTGTACAGTCACCAAGCACTTAGCCTATCCTAACACAGTTTTTAAAGATGAAGGAATGAGTTGAATTGTCTCCCTTTCACATAAAGTGAAAGTAGCTCCCTTTATGGGAATGGAGCCTGCAGGGAGGAGGGAGACAATTCAACTGACTCCTTCATCTTTAAAAACTGTGTTAGGATAGGCTAAGTGCTTGGTGACTGTCCAGTACTGTACATGTATTCATTTATTAAAAAAAAGTAAAAAAAAAATTTACATTTTTTTTATGAGATGCATGCTCGTAAGTCCTGGACCTCATATTTCCATTTGTGTCTTTAATACCGTATATAGATGTTTTTTCTTTGTTTAATTTGAGTTGGTTTGCTAAAAAGCTCCCTGATTTATTACTGTGTTCAAAATGTTCTAAACGAAGCCTTTCTACCAAGAATTTGTTCTTTTTATCAATAAATTCATTTAATTCTAACTTTGTTTTGCGTAGTTTTTTTTGTATATCTTCTCCTTGTATACCTTCTAGTAATTTTATGGATTTCTCTAATTCCTCAATACGTTTATTTTCTTTTTTCTTTTTATTTGTTGAATAGGATATTATTTTTCCTCTCATAACTGTCTTCCCAGCCTCCCAGAGTGTACATGCTGATGTTCCTGGCAAGTCATTAAACTCCAAATACAGCGTCCATTCGTTTTTAACATATTGTATAAATTCTTGGTCTTTTAGCAATGAGGTATTTAATCTCCAGTTTATACTTTTTGGGTTTTCTTTATTATTAGCTAAATTTAATGTAACTGGTGCATGATCGCTGACAGCAATACGGTGTATCTTAGTGTCTGAAATGTTAGTCAGCAATGAATTGCTTACTATGAAATAATCTAGACGAGAATAAGATTTATGCACATGTGAAAAAAAAGAATATTCTCTGCTATCAGGGTGAAGAGAACGCCATGCATCGCAGAGTCCATAATCACTCATATATTGTTTTACTATATTTATGGATTGCCAGCCTCGTTGAGCTCCTACTGTATTTAGCCTGTCTATTTTATCATCTAAACCCATGTTAAAGCTTCAGTATGTAACATTTTTTATGAACATATTTCTTCACTCTGTCACTATCTCCTGACAGACTGATGTTAGCCAGGTAATCTCTGAAATTTTTTTAATAAATTGTCCCCTTGCTTCTCCAGGTGGTAAATAAGCATTTCTAAAAAGAAAATGTGACCCGCCATTTTCCAGCCAATAAAAACAGAGTTTGTAACCAGCCAATAAAAACAGAGCTTGAATTTGAATCAGCCAATAAAAACAGAGCTTGAATTTGAATTTCAGCAGAGCCTCCCCCTCAGAGCCATATATGGCTCTGAGGGGGAGGGATGAGAATGCTTTGCCTGTTGAAAATTTTTCTAAGTTCTGCACTCTACAGAAAGTTACACATAGCACCTTTAAGGTCACCTCCTATTACCATTGCGCAGTCCATGTGATTTGATAGAATAGAAAAGAGATCATGAAAAAAAAAACGGCGTCGTCCACATTTGGCCCGTATACACTAACAATACAATATTTTTGACTGAATATAGATAATTTTAATATTATATATCTACCGTGAGGATCTATTATTGTGTCTAATATTGTGAAGTTAACATTTTTATGTATTAGTATTGCTACCCCCTCTGTCTCGAATTATAGCAGGCTGAAAATACATCAGGAAACTCAGCAGATTTTAGCTCATCCACAGTTGATGGTAATTTATGAATTTCTTGGAGTAACACAACATCTGCCTTTAATCTTTTAATCTTATTAAAGATTCTATATTTTTTATGTTGGCTACCAGCTCCATTAATATTCCATGTGACAAACCTTAAAGTGCCCATACCTGTGATTGTGAGAATATAGATAAACCACACCCATCATCACAAATATAAAAAATAATAAAACACCCAGGTATAAACATAATCTTTGAGGGTTGATTATTTATCATTAAGAAATAATCTAAGTGTTGTTCTTGGGGATACATCCTTGTTGTATTTCTTTATGAGGTATTTGTGTAGATTGACATGGGTGTATATCTGCCCTTGTGCCTGTGTGCTAATAAAAGATATGGACAAGACAAAAGAAAGAGACAGAAAACATAAAAATAAAATAAAAACAAACAGGCAAAAAACAACAAAAACAAACAACCACTGTGACATTGTTCACCTTCACCAGTGCAGACACTGAGCTGTGCTTTAAATTTCATTTACAAACACCAGTTAATTCACCTACAGTGTAACAAGCATTAGACCAGGACTACTCAACCAAACCGCCCACGAGCCACAATCACTTAAAGCCAAGCGTTCAAGATTAATTTATCAGTACCTCTTATCATTAAATATCTTTGTTTTATAATTAAAGCTATGATATATATATATTTTTTGTTATGTTTATATTCATTTTTAAATTGTACCCACTGATGGGCCATTTAGTTCACCAGCGGGCCTGACTTGGCCCGCGGGCCGTATGTTGAACAGCCTTGCTCAAAACTAACCTGTCGTTGATCCTCTAATACAGCCACAGAGTCACGTCCCGTTCCCTGTACTGTACAACTGTCCATTTACATAAAGCCTGTCAACAGACACTGTCGCTCTCCTTCCTTCAGAAATAAACTTTTTTCAGAGTCAGCTATCTCTTACACAAGGTCATGTTGTGACATCNTCTTCGTCCTCGGCATCGTTCTCCTTGCTCTTTGTATCAATTGTGAGAGGTGAGAGAAAAAATCTACAGCCAAAAGTAAAAACCTAAATCAAGGCTGAACTTTTTCTGATAATGTAGTTGTTGATTTATCTCCTCGGAGGAATGAAAATGATTAAATATGAATAATCAAGGGTGCCACCCAGTCAAGAAATAGTTTTTGCCTCCTTGGAGGGGCAACAGTGTCTCCCATGATTCAGTTTTCAAGTCTTGTTCAACCTGACGGGTGGTTTCTGACGGGTGTTGCCTCTCTGAAGAAGACGAACCTTTAATTATTTGGAGGGAGAGGCAGCTGAGTCAAAAGGGCTGGGCTTGCATCATTACGCTCCAAACCAGATGGTCCTAATGAGATCTTTGGGTGTGAAGGTGTGTGTTTGCTTGCACAACACCCAGGACATCCCCATATGTCAGTGCACGTTTGTTTAAATGGCTGTAACTGTCAGGGTAAACAAACCAGCAACACAAAGTGGCTTTTCTTTTGTAGCCTCCTCAGAAACATTCAGGGATTGTATTTGAAACCATGAAACAAATCCAGAAAAGAGACTGAGAGAACAACGAGGATGTTAAAATGCACAGAATGCCACCTTATGTTAAGTTAGCTAAGACAACGCTGAAGGAGTGTGTTTCTGGACGAATGAGTCTTTCAAGCAGCAGCGAGCTGATTGGTGATCAAAGAAGTTAAATTGATTTGTATGGATTAAAGCTTTATCAGTAATCAAGGGTTAAAACATAAAAATGCATCAAAACTTTTGATTTGATCAATGATAGTGTGCTCTGACGTTCAGTAGTGGTGGGCCGAACAGCGTAGATAAAGCTTGACGAAGGTTGATGTGATTTTAGAGAACAGAAGAGAAAACAGCTCATGTTGGAGCTCTGCAGCTCAAACTTCACATTAATTCAACATTTAAAAGAACAACAGGAAGTTGGACTTCATGTGACTGAACGGCCATTTTGATATCCTAAAAAGACTTTACACAACACAGTTTAAAGGGTGTGTGACATGATTTTGGAACTATGCATAAAGTTGCACAACATATATATGTTGTATCATTCAACTGTTCGTTTTTACAAGCAAAATGATAAATCTATGAAAATTAGATTTAAAAGTGATTTTAAAATTGGCGCCGTGTTTCGGCACGAGACATCCGGGTACTTACGCATGCGACGTTGTGACGTAGAGAACTGAAGTTTCTGTCTGCCGCTGCTATTAGCATGCAGTGTAATTCTCTTCAAGATCGCCTATTTTCTTTTGTATAACTTGAAAAATGCCGGTACGTTGTGTCGCATTTGGGTGTTCTAACATCGCCAGCTCTGTAGACGACTACGATCGGGTTCCAGCCCTTCACCCTCAGAACTTTGCTCATCTGAAATGTTAGATTTCCCCTCGCACCACCTCGTTCACTGAACGGTAAGACTCAAATAAATACGGGTGCAGACCTAAATTAGAACCAGATGTTTCTTGTTCAACACTCGAACTAACTTCGGCTTCCCAAACTGAAGACAAATCGCTCAAATCTTCACTTAAATTGCTTAATTCCTCGGTTTGTGTGCGTTCTGGCGATTGCGTCATAAAATGCGTCGGCGTTTGACCCCTCCTTTCTCCACCCGAAAACTGCAACGCTCTGAAGAGAACTATTTTATTAAAAAATACTTTTATATATTAATTATTCAAAGCATCTGTGTACAAAAAAATCAAAGCTGAGTAGCTACTCTGCCACTTTATGCATAGTTCCAACATCAAGTCACACACACTTTAAGTTTCATGACTTTCACAGACTTTTCCATTGAATATTCAGTTGATGATGTCACACTCAAGCGTTCCAGTTGTCCATAATGTTCAAACCTTTTACAAACGGCACTACTGCAAGGCTTTTTAGTAGGAATGGTACCTTTAAACAATGATCTTTTTGTCTTATTTTACCCAGAGTGTCTCTCACAGCGTAGGGGTTCAGATTTTCTCTAACATCCACCCAGAAAGGAACGTGTACATAAACCAGCTCCGTTAAAGTTTTCTATTTAAAACAGCAACAGAAGGGTCTATTTAACTTTTCATATACAAAACAATGTTAACAAATAAAGTTTCACATGTGACCATCAGAGTCTTCTGCTTCTCACAGTTCAAGAACTTTGAAGCTCTGACGTATAGTCTTCTCACCCTAACCCACACTGCTTCTTTCAGACTTACTTTTCAGTCTGCATTTGTTTCTGACTCTCATTTACTTGGTTGTCAGGGAGTTTCTGGTTACCATGGTAACCTTAGTGAGCCAGCTGTGTTAACATTTGTTTTGATCCTTCTCAGCAGTTTATGCATCAATGAATTACTTAGCTTGAATTATTTTTGGTGAAGTCTCAGACATTAGCTGCACCGGCGGCTTTCAAACTTTATTTTGTGTTTTTCTAGTTTAGTGCTGCTATTCTTAAAAAAAAAAATCTCCATTAAATATTCAGCTTGGGTTCAGTTGAGGAGCACTTGTTTCTTTTGATGCTCAAATGTAATTGTTTAACTAAGGAGGTCTAACTCAAGACCTAGTGGAGACAAATTTTAACAAACATTTCAGAACAAGTCACTTTTCTTTTCCCATGAAAGTCCATTCTGAAAATGTGATGAAATAAAAACCCATATTTTGTCACGTTACGCCTGAAATCAAAACATGTGCACACGCTGAGTCATTAAAGAAAGTGTAAGTTGTTGCAGAAACAAGATAAATCCTTGGCTTCCGTCTTGAAAACAGGCTCGTGGCTCTTCAAAAGCCTCGAGTCACCTTGAGTGACTGAAAATGTGACTGAAGTCTTGTGAAATCGAGTTAAAACACCCACTGCACACACCCAGACCTGAAAACCAGCATTTCTCAGTCCAGCTGCAGAGATGTGAGATGAGCCTGAAATTCTTTACATTTCTGAGACCACAGCTCGTCCGTCCAAAGAGCGCTTTCACCTGAAGCAGCTGATTGAGTCATTCAGCCAGGAACCAGCCAGCATTAGAAGTTATGGGTAGGTTAGGGTTAGGGTTAGGGCAGTGGTATAGTCTATGTGATACACGGGTACATGGAGTATACCCACTAAGCTTGCAAATTTCAGTATACCCATTTGAATTACTGTGTTGATGTTTGGGGAACAACGTACAGAACTATAGCCTATTATTATCTTACAGAAAAGAGCTATAAGAATGATAACAAGAGTGCATTACTGTCATCCATCTACAGTATATATTGTTTTCTAAAGTGAAACTACTGAAGTTCTATGATCTGGTGGAATATAATATTCTTTTGTTAATGTATAAAGTACAGAATCTAACATTACCTCCAAATATTCAAAAACATTTTGTAAAGAGGGAAAACAGTTATAACCTTAAGGGAACTGACATTTTTGTTAAACCACGTTATAGAACAAGTTTTAGGAGTAGGTCTACTTTAATACAGGGCATAGGTCTGTGGAATGGTTTGGATAATTACTTTGTATGTTAAAAAGGCTAAGTCTGTGTTTATATTTAAGAGAATGTTTAAGAGTGAACTCTTGAAAAAATATATATAAATGGTGAAAATTATAAGTACCATATATTTGTGAATTGTAATAAGTTACAGAATTGGTTCACGGTTAATTATTGTTTAAAATTGATTGTTTGAATTGATTTTGTTTAAAAAGGGGCAGATATTATAAGATTTTTCTTTTTCTTCTGCTTCCTTTCATTTTAAATTTGTTAGTTTTTTCTTCTTAATTTGGTTTTGCAAATGTATTTTTTGGGTTTTAAATTTCAAATGAACAAATAAATAAAAAGTGCCCATTGATACGAGTGCATGTCACTAATCATTGGTAATGATACGACATGGACTCGTGTCATGGTCAACACATTTGGGACATTTTATAGACACAATGATTATTATAATAATTAATACTTCAGTACTTATTACTTAACATTAGAACATGTTTTGCTTTGATACTGTTTTTGTAAAAATTCTGTTTTTCATACAAAGCCAACTGTTGTACAAAGTTTGTTGTACATTTATTTAAATAAAAGCAGCAGAGAAATGTTGAAATGTTCAATATGCTTAAAAATCCAAATAAATCAACGATTACACTGTACTAACTGGTGTGCTTTGGTTTCTAAGCCCAGTACAGTATACCCACTACAAAAATGTAGACTATACCACTGGGTTAGGGTTAGCCAACGATAACGTTGTGCAACAAGTAAATTCAGTTTTAGGCCAAAAATGCACTTGTAATTTGAAACAAGATGCTGAGAGTAGCTTGCATGTCTTCAGGACGGTGATGAACTCTTGAGTTGTCTCTTGTCACCCACAGGACCACCAGCGGCAGAAGCGACGCTTACGAAAGGAAAATCTCAGCGGTAAGACCTCCTTTTGTTTTTCCATCATTCTTTCTCTCTCTCCATCTTTGAGTGCCTTTCCCTCCAGAGACAAACTCCATGAATGCATTCAAAACATCACAGAGGAAATACAGCAAGTAGGATCTGTTGCAATTCATTAGAAGCAATTAGCAGCGGATAGCAGGCGATCGGTTGGCGGTTAGCTGATGTTGAGTAACTTTAGCTGCTCCTGGTCTCATTAGATCCAAACCATCACACCCTTTAGACAAGGATTATACTCTTAATGACATTTTTAAAAACAACATTAGGAACAATTTGTCAGAATGTGGACTCAGTTTTCTGATTATTATCAGTTTAACAATAAAAGTAGAGAATTCAGAGAGAAATT
Source organism: Garcialebias charrua (assembly GCA_038048925.1). Taxonomy (NCBI): domain Eukaryota; kingdom Metazoa; phylum Chordata; class Actinopteri; order Cyprinodontiformes; family Rivulidae; genus Garcialebias; species Garcialebias charrua. Next base: position 8,588 of record JBBPBX010072840.1, on the reverse strand, counting down.
ACAATGTTTTTTAATTTAAATTATACAGCTTTAAACAATTATTATCAATACTTAAATCAGTGAATTGTTTTTGATATACTGTAAATAAGTGTTATCAGTCTTTTAAAATCAATTGTACTTTTTGTTAAATGTGTAAGTTAAAGGTGCACTATGTAACTTTGTAGTACAGTCTGTAACTTCTAACAATATATTTTTAACATATTTCTTCACTCTGTCACTATCTACTGACAGACTGATGTTAGACAAAGTAATCCCTGAAAAAAACTATAGTCCCTTGCTTCTCTATCAGCATTTATAAAAACACTAAAAACACAGAGTGACCCGCCATTAACCAGCCAATAAAAACAGAGCTTGAATTTGAATTTCAGCAGGGCAAGGGGGAGCAGAGCCATATATGGCTCTGAGGGGGAGGGATCAGAATGCTTTGCCTGTTGAAAATATTTCTAAGTTCTGCACTCTACAGAAAGTTACACATAGCACCTTTAAACCTGCTATCTGCAATTTCTGTATGACCAAAACACTTAGAAAATTTTTCAACAAGGAAAAGCTTTCTGCTCCCTCCCCCTCAGAGCCGGGAGCCACAGTCTGTGGTCTGTGAACTTGAGATCTGCAGCTCCGCCCCCAGCTGCAGTCTCTCGGAGACGCTGCGATATTCTGTGTTTATATGTTAATAAAACCTTCTAAAAAACAAAATAAAACCATTGAGCGCTAGTCCAGCACACCAGAAGACCAGGAAATCTTCAGAGCCTCTGGCAGCCACGTTGAACCCTACTTTTATTCACTCGTGACAATTTCACTTCCTCATTCATTGCAGTCGGCAGAGGAAGCGGTACAGAGCGGTGGATGAAGCGATTATTTGACTTTTGAAAAAAAAAAAAAAAGTCCTGATCAGGGATTAAGAAGGGGAATTTAATACATTTGTGTGACATACAAAACAGTCCTGCATCGCTTTCCAATCCTTTGAACGAGAACGTGCGCGGCGCTGGGGCTGGGACAGGTGGGGGCGTGGGTTGGGGCGTGAGAAGCTCTGTTGAGGACAACTGGAACGCAGCTCTTTATTGGCTGATTAAAAACTCTGGCCCTCATGCACGAACATGTTCGTATTTTTATCCTAAATTTCTCCTACTTTTGTTCGTACGAAGCGTTCGTACGAACATGCCACGTCAGATTCAACAAACTCTTCTCAGGAAAAGTGTGTAAATGGCTGCGCAAATATGATGAATCCCACCTGTTCTATTCACCTGCGCGTGCACGCGGAGAGGTTATTTACATAATTCCCACCCCTCAAAACACCATATAAGGCTACGTTTCCTGCCTCAGAGGCAAAACGTGTTCGTTCATAAAATGACAGCGAAAAGTAAAAAGAAGAACTCTACCGGTGCGGAGATTGAAGTTCTGCTCTCTGAGATCAAGAAAAGAAAATCTGTCCTTATTAGCAGCGTCACTCATGGGAGTAAATGACCTAAAGCCAAATAATGTTTGTTTATAAGAAATGTGGACCTTAAAATATACACGTGTCCTGGTGGCCCACTGGGTAAAGCATTGCACCGCTTATCGAGACTTCGTGGGTTCGATTCCCATGAGGTATGACTATTTTTTTCTTCTTTCTTTAGATTATTTATTCATTCCAGATTAAAAAGACTTTATGCTTCATTTCTTGTTGTATTGTAAATAGTTTTCTTGTGTTTTTTAAATCTGTAATGAATTAAAAGGAGAAAAAAAACGTTGTCCCATGTGGGACTCGGACCCATAAGGTTCTGAACTGCGATGCAACGCTCTACTCATTGAGCTATCTGACAGCTATGACTGTGACAGGAGGAGGTCAACCTAAAGTCTGCGTTACCGAAGTCTGCGTTACCGAGACAAATTAAACTTAAATTAATTCATAATTTAAGTTGGTTTCAGTTTGAGATCTTCATATTGATATTGTAGTGTTAGAAAACGGCATTGATAACAAATTGATTTTAATTTAAATACTTTAATCCGTTAGTCATTATTACATTTAAAATTATAATTCGACTTCAAACAGAACCTATTGTCAAAAACAATTGTGGTGCGTGACTTTTTTAAACTCTAAATATTTTCTAAATAACGAAATATGAAGTTATTAGTGGAGAAATTCCGTCTGGATGACAGCAGACTGACGCTCCTAAAATATACGACAGGTCCGGACCACTCGTAAATTTTGTTCGTATCTGAAAAAAATCGTAGGATACGAAAACATTGTTGAATGCCACAAATGATCCTAAATCACTCGTACGCACAGTTTAAGAACAAATCTGTGCGTACGAACGGTTCGTGCATGAGGCATGTTCTGTTTTTATTGGCTGGAAAATGGTGTGTCACCTTTTCTTTTTAGAAATGCTTATTTACCACCTGGAGAAGCAAGGGGACAATTTAAAAAAAAAAATTCAGAGATTACCTGGCTAACATCAGTCTGTCAGGTGGTAGTGACAGAGTGAAGAAATATGTTTATAAAAAAAGCTACATACTGAAGCTTTAAAGCTCCCCTGACATCATCTTTGAACTTTCCATGAAATGGCACAACATATATATATTTTAAGATTGAACTATGATCGTTTTTGCTAAAACAATGTTAAATGAATGAAAATTCCTCTCAAAAATAGTTTAAAAATAGCGCCGTTTTTTTACACGGTAAATCCGGGTTTTTCCGGTCACGTGATTGTGACGTCAGATCGAGACTCTGCTCCAACGCGCACATTGAATACAATGGAGAAAGATACAAACGCATCCGTCGAATTTAGCCATTTAAAACTTTAGATTTTAGCGATTTGGCTTCAGTTCGTGAAGAAGAAGTTATTTTGAGTGATAAACAACAAACAGCAAGGTTTCTTTTGTCCGTGTTGCTTTTTTTTCAGGAGAGGTTTCACATTCATGAAGTGAGCACCAGGTGTCAGCAAAGCAGAGCACTCTACAGTGCTCTGTAAGAGTTATCACGATAGCTTTGCTGACACCTGGTGCTCACTTCATGAATGTGAAACCTCTCCTGAAAAAAAAAGCAACACGGACAAAAGAAACCTTGCTGTTTGTTGTTTATCACTCAAAATAACTTCTTCTTCACGAACTGAAGCCAAATCGCTAAAATATAAAGTTTTAAATGGCTAAATTCGACGGATGCGTTTGTATCTTTCTCCATTGTATTCAATGTGCGCGTTAGGGCAGAGTCTCGATCTGACGTCACAATCACGTGACCGGAAAACCCCGGATTTACCGTGTAAAAAAACGGCGCTAATTTTAAACTATTTTTGAGAGGACTTTTCATTCATTTAACATTGTTTTAGCAAAAACGATCATAGTTCAATCTTAAAATATATATATGTTGTTCCATTTTATGGAAAGTTCAAAGATGATGTCAGGGGAGCTTTAAAGAGCACTACTGATCGTGTCTGTTGTGGCACTTACATTTAGAGTAGAGCTAAACAAATATTTTGTTTACAGAATAATAAACTGAAGTTCTTACACAAAATAAAAAATTGTACAACAATGTATTTGGGTCACTCAAAAAGTCACAATAAAAAAATGTGAAGTTAAAATTTGAAACAAAACATATCAAAATAATTTAAATGAAAACATTAAGAAGAAAATAATAAAGTCAAAAGGACAGAAATATATTTGGTATTTTGGGAACAACACATAACAAATCAACACTGGCGCAAAGACCATTGATAATTATAACTTTATGCTGCAATGGTTTAATGTTAACCCTCCTGCTGCCCTTGGGTCAAAATGACACCCGATGATGCCTCAAAACTGAAGCCTGGGGGTGATTTTGACCCAAGGGCAGCAGGAGGGGTAAGAGTGGCCAAGGATCATGGATGATAAACTACAAAACTACACTGTGTTTCATTGAACCAGGTGCACGCGTGGTTATAGAGCATGACAGCAGAACTCTCACAGTTTCCTGTGGTCCTTCAGAATAAAAGTCCTAAACATATTCACTGAATCTTCAGCGCAAAGCTTTCAAAAGATTTGAAGATTATATAAAGATTTGAATAGTAAATAATTATTTTAGCAAAAACACCATAAGTTGCATCTGGAGCTGTACACATTTTGTGTACCAGAGAACAACAATAATATGATATTTGTACAAGCTTCCTGTGTTTTGGGAGTATTTTAAGGTAAAACAGAAGTGTGTATGTTTAGGACTCTTATTGTGAAGGATTATTGTAATAAACACCACACATTGATCTGGGTCAAAAACTCTTTGTGTTATTTTGTAGTTTATCCAGTAAAGTGGAAAATAACTAAATCAGTCATCAGTATGAACAAACAAACACTCCTTCCCACCTAAACTGGTCGCTGGTTTCACCTGAGATGTTTAACCTGAAATGTCCAGAGCCCACGATGAAGGAGACTATCACAACCACTGCACGGTTCATTAACGGTCAACAGGAATGTCTTTATCCATCTGTAGTCGACATGCAGACCTTACTTTGTGAGTTTAATAGGCGTTGCCACATACCAAACATGAAGCAACTTCCAGATGTTGAATGCATTCTTTGTTCCCCTCCCTTTGCTTTGTTAAACTGTTACATAAAAGTCTCCAGCTGCAAGGCATCCAGTACTGTCTAGTTGTGTTGATAAGAATGGAATGTGTTTCTCTGAACCACAAGTGCTTTCTCAAACTACATCCTTTTTTCATATTTGTAGTTTCAATAATCATGCACCAAACAGCAGCTCAGAGTATCTGGCCTTCTTGGAGTCCTTGGTAGGGGTGCTGGAAGGTGCGCCAGCTGGGGACTCCTTTATTATGCTGGGGGACTTCAACGCCCACGTGGGTAATGACAGTGTGACCTGGAGGGGCATGATTGGGAGGAATGGCCTCTTTGATCTGAACCCGAGTAGTGTTCTGTTGTTGGACTTCTGTGCTAGTCATAGTTTGTCAAACACCATGTTCAAACATAAGGGTGTCCATAAGTGCACTTGGGACCAGGACGCCCTAGGCCATAGATCGATGATAGACTTCATAGTCGTGTCATCTGATTTGCGGCCCTTTGTTTTGGACACTCGGGTGAAGAGTGGAGCTGAGCTGTCAACTGATCACCACCTGGTAGTGAGCAGTATCAGATGGTGGGGGAAGATGCTGGACAGACCTGGTAGACCCAAACATGTAGTGAGGGTTTGTTGGGAACGCCTTGCAGAAGATCCCACCAGAGCGATCTTCAACTCACCTCCGGGAGAGCTTTAGCCGCATCCCAGCTGAGGTAGGGGACATTGAGTCTGAGTGGGCCATGTTCCGCACTTCAATTGTTGAGGTAGCTGCCTTGAGCTGTGGCTGCAAGGTTGTTGGTGCTTCTCGCGGTGGCCATTCATGAATTTGGTGGTGGACACCTCGGGTTAGGGAGGCTGTCAAGTTGAAGAAGGAGTCCTATTAGGCTTTGTTTGCCAGTGGGACTCCGGAGGCAGCTGAGGAGTACCGGAGGGCCAAACAGTCTGCAGCCTTGGCTGTTTTTGAGGCAAAAGCTCAGATGTGGGAGGAGTTTGGTGAGACCTTGGATAACAAATCTCGGTCTGTTCTGAGGAGATTCTGGCAAACCGTCAGACAACTGAGGAGGGGAAAACAGCACTTTACTAACACTGTATTCAGTGAAGGTGGTCTGCTGTTGACCTCAACCAGTGATGTCATCGGGAGGTGGAAGGAATACTTCTCTGACCTTCTCAATCCCACCAGCATGGAGGAAGCTGAGTCAGGGGACTTTGGGGTTGATCCATCCATAACTGTGGCTGAGGTCGCCATGGTAGTTAAAAATCTCCGAGGCAGCAGGGCTCCGGGAGTGGATGAGATTCACCCTGATTTCCTTAAGGCTCTGGATGTTGTGGGACTGTCTTGGCTGACACACCTTTGCAATGTCATGTGGACATTGGGGGTAGTGCCATTGGATTGGCAGACTGGGGTGGTGGTTCCCCTCTTCAAAAACGAGGACTGTGCTCCAGTTATAGGGGCATCACTCTCCTCAGCCTCCCTGGTAAGGTATATTCAGGGGTACTGGAGAAGCGAGTCCGATCGTTGATCGAACCTCAGATCCAGGAGGAACAATGTGGGTTCCGTCCTAGCCATGGAACACTGGATCAGCTCTTTACCCTCACTAGGATCCTCGAGAGGTCATGGGAGTTTGCCCATCCTGTCTACATGTGCTTTGTGGATTTGGAGAAGGCATTCGACCGTGTTCCTCAGGGTACACTGTGGGGGGTGCTCCGTAAGTATGGGATTGATGGCCCGTTGCTACAGGCTGTTCAGTCCCTATACAAGTGGTGCGAGAGCTTGGTTCGCATTGCCGGCAGTAAGTCAGACCCCTTCAACGTGGGAGTTGGACTTTGCCAGGGTTGCCCGTTGTCACCGAGTCTGTTCATAACTTTTATGGACAGAATTTCTCAGTGCAGCCAGCTGGCAGAGGGTTTTCAGTTCAGTGGTCTCAGGATTCAATCTCTGCTCTTTGCAGATGATGTGGTCCTGTTGGCGTCATCATGCCATGATCTTCAGCTCTCACTGGAGCGGTTCGCAGCAGAGTGTGAAGCAGCTGGGATGAGAATCAGCACCTCAAATCTGAGGTCATGGTCCTCAACCGGAAAAAGGTGGATTGTTCTCTTCAGGTCAAGGGTGAGGTTCTGCCTCAAGTGGAGGAATTCAAGTATCTCAGGGTTTTGTTCATGAGTGACAGAAGAATGGAGTGTGAGATTGACAGACGGATTGGTGCAGCATCTGCAATATTGCAGACTCTGTACCAGTCCGTCGTGGTGAAGAGAGAGCTGAGCTGTAAGGCAAAACTATCTGTTTACTGATCGGTCTACATTCCTACCCTCACCTATGGTCACAAGCTCTGGGTAGTGACTGAACGAATGAGATTGTGGATACAGGCAGTATGGAAGAGGTGGCTGTGGAAAGAGATGTCTGGACTTCCCTGCTCAATCTGCTTCCCCCGTGACCTGGCTTCGGAACAAGCGGAAGATAATGGATGGATAGATGGAATCATCTGGCTGCGTTCCAGCTTCTTTCAAACATGCTGTGGTGCAGCCTCTCATAAAGAAGAAAAACCTCGACACAACACTGCTCTTAAATTATAGACCTATTTCAAAACTACCTTTTCTGTCAAAATTTTTAGAGAAAGCTGTTTTTAATCAACTTAAGAGGTTTTTAACTGCCAACAGCATTGGTGAAAAATTCCAGTCAGGTTTTAAATCAGGCCACAGCACAGAAACAGCCCTTTTAAGAGTTTTTAATGACCTTCTTTTAACTGTTGATGCAGGAGGATCTGCTGTTTTAGTGCTTTTAGACCTTTCTGCTGCCTTTGATACTGTGGACCACAACATCTTGTTGTCACGACTGGAACACGTGGTCGGTATCAAAGGCACAGTTTTATCCTGGTTTAGATCCTACCTGACTGACAGAAGTTTTTCTGTTCATTTAGGGAACTGTTCTTCATCTCCAGCTCCTTTGATCTGTGGAGTCCCTCAAGGGTCTATTTTAGGTCCACTGCTTTTTAATTTGTACATGTTGCCTTTGGGGTCCATTTTTAGAAAACACAACATTCCTTTTCACTGCTTTGCTGATGATACACAGTTATATCTTCCGAGTCAGACAGGGTCACTCCACTGGATCCACTTTTGGACTGTCTGAATTACATTAAAATCTGGTTAAAACTTAATTTTCTAAATCTAAATGAAAATAAAATGGAAGTCATCAGCTTTGGCAAATGTAACACCCTAAATGTTCTTGGCCCCTTGGCTTCATACAGCCACTCCAATGTCAGGAATCTGGGAGTTATTTTTGATAGTGCTTTTAAGTTAGACAAACAGATAAATGCTGTAGTTAAATCCGGTTTCTTCCAGTTAAGACTCATTGCCAAGGTGAAGTCTTGTCTCTCTTTCAGAGAACTTGAAAAGGTGATTCACACTTTTATTACCTCTCGCTTGGACTATATGTTGGTTTAGACAAATCATCTTTGCACAGCTTACAATCTGTCCAGAATGCAGCAGCTCGTCTTTTAACTTCAACTAAAAAATATGAACATATAACCCCTGTCCTAGCATCCCTTCACTGGCTCCCTGTCCACTATCGGATTGATTTTAAGATTTTATTGCTTGTTTTTAAAATCTTAAAAGGTCTGGCCCCGTCATATTTATGTGATCTTATTAACATCTACACTCCTGTAAGAGCACTCCGGTCTACCAACCTGTTCCTCTTAGATGTCCCCAGATCCAAACTGAAATCCAGAGGTGATCGGGCTTTTGCGGTTCCTGCTCCAAAGTTGTGGAACAGTTTACCTCAGAATTTAAAGACCGCTCAGACTGTTGAGACTTTTAAATCTTTGCTTAAGACTCATCTCTTTTACTTGGCATTTAATCCTCGCAGAGTCTGAGAACAAATTTTGAGCAGATTTTATTGTTGTATATTTACTGATAACTTTATTATGTTTCAGTGGCACTAGATGCATTTTACTCTGTTGTTTTTATTTTATTTTTTAACTGTACAGCACTTTGGTCGGCTTCGGCTGTTTTTATGTGCTATATAAATAAAATTGACATTGACATTGACATGGAATAATCAGATGACCTGTATTTATGCTGAT
>JBBPBX010072839.1:0-17971 GCA_038048925.1 Garcialebias charrua | reverse complement strand
CCGCTTCAGCCTCCAAGCACGCGTTGATCATTGCTGAAGTTTTCGCCGTTCAAACGTTCAAACGCCGTTCAACTCTGGTTGATCAGGGAGAGTCGGGGGGGAGGAGAGAGGGGGAGAGTCCCTATGTGACGCGGAAACGAGGGGGCGCGCGCACTATGTGACGTATTGGGACACAGAAAAAACCCGCGGAGTCATGGACTATGGAAGAGAAATCTGTGTGTTCGCGACAACTCCTTCACGACCAGTCAAGTCTGCTCTCTACAGAGACTGGCAGAGTGCAGTGAGGAACTCGGTGTACCGGTAAGCTCCTCCCACACCCCCGCCGCCACACCGCCGCAGCTTCTCGTTCTGGTCAGGACACCACTGGGTCCAGTGCGTCCACTTGCATGCGTGACGAGCCTTTTTGCCGTTGAAAACGCGTTTGGTCAGGACGTACCATTAAGCTGTTTGTGTGTGATTAAATACACGCAACAACATTTTACAACTGTTATTTTAGTACAAGTTTAGGTATTTACTTGCTGAAGATGCGACTATCTGCCATTTTGAAATCTAAACTTGGGGAGGGGTGGGGGTTTACCACTAGAGGGGGCGTGAACGCAGCACAACCCCCAACCTCCTCCCCTCCTTGACTCTCGACACGCCCATTTTGTTGAAGATTTTGAATTGGGACTTGGGGAGGAGTTAAAGATCCAGAGGCCGTTTAGTGACACTTTAAAATCCCCATCACTTGCATTCCTTGTTCAATTCCAGTCCAGAAAAACACTCCTCTCCAAAACTACAAACATTCAATATTCAAATTCCTGAGTGACGGGGGACATCAGAGTACGACTTGTTAGTTTAAATTAAATTAATCTCTTTGCTTTGATTCTTCAATCCATTAATTGATTGATTTGTGTAACTCTTACCCACTTGTATATATTGCAACAAAAACATTGTTTTTATTCTATTTTCCATTTACTATAGTTTTCTCCATTCATGTTTTATTTAGTGCCATTCAGCAGTAAAGTTATCCACCATGTTTTGTAATCTTGGTGTTTTGTGTGAATTATAGACACAACTTTTAGCTCATAAACCTTGTCTCAGAGTGACTGCAGATCACATGTGGGAACGTTACCTGTTACTCTTCAAAAAAGATGGTTTAATATCCGTTTCTCCGATGATTGAGAGCTCGGAGAACAATCAGGAGATTTAGCTTCTTCATTTCCTCTGGTGCTGTCAACAGTAAAGCTACAAAGTAAAGGGTCAGCGGATGTCAGAGGCTGCTTGCCGTCAAATCAGCTTTTACTCAGTTCAGTTTTCATTCTTAAGTAGCGCCACTTATGTTTTCCTACTCGTCAATAAGCACAAATGAAAAGTAGTTTCTGTTGATTTTGTTGAGTTTTTTTTCTCCGTCTGGTGAAGACATTCCTGAAACGGTTTCTTGTCTTTAGCCTAAAGCCCCCAGTATACTGTTCTTTGTGCCCAGCGCCGTTGGACTGGCGTGAGCTGCGCGCAGGCAGTTCATATTATAAGGGCGGCGCAGAGCTCCGCGCTTGAGCGAGCGCGGCGCCCCGCTGTGTGAGCGCCGTGCGGTCGCCGCTGCACAAGCCCTTTGAACGTTCACGCGAGCGCGCCAAGCTCCAATTTTACGAGCGCGTACGCGATGCGCGGTGTCTGACCAATCAGCGACCTCAGTTCAGTCCCCCTCCGCGTACAGCTGCTTGAGAAGAAAGCAGAGAGAAAGCAGAGCTCTGCCCGGTGAACAGGCGCGCACAGAATGTGCCGTGTGTGGCGTCTAGGGAGGACGCTGAGCTTTGCATCGGGCTATACTCTGTGCAAGCGCAGCTCTCTGGAGTGCAGGCTACAGGACAAATTGAGGTCGCTGATTGGTCATTTGCTGACACGCGAAGCAGTTTATCAACGCGCGCGCGTAGGCGTAGTAAAATTTGAGCTTGGCGCGTTCACGCCCGCGATCAAAGGCTTTTGCCGCGGCGCTCCCACGGCGCCGAGCGGCGTGAGGCAAAAGAAACGGGTAAATTGGGGCCTTCAGGCTGCAATGGTCTCTCTGAAGACCCTTGACACGGCTGATTTAAGATAAGAGAGGTTGAGCTTGTTCCAGCTGTGTTGCATGTCCACAACGGCCCCAGAGCCACAGATCACATGGGACCCAACATAAGCTATGTTTACATGGACACAAGTAATCTGATCAAATGGCCTTTCGTAATAAAAACACGTCATGTAAAGTCAAAGTCAAAGTCAACTTTATTGTCAGAACTGCAATATGTACAGGACATACACAGGATTGAAATTGCTTTTCTCTCAGTCCCTCGGTGCAACAGTAACCATTTAAACACTAAAACACTGAAACATTTAATAAACATAAGTATGGCTGAACGATTTTGGAAAATAATCTAATTGCGATTTTTTTCCTATAAATTGTGATTGCGATTTAAAATGCGATTATTTTTTTAATACCTTCTCAAGTATTTTTCAACAAACAGAAGCAATAAATCAATCTGTTTTATAATAAACGATGTCAGATTTATTTAAAGCAGAGATTAAATAAAGCAAGCAAATGTATGACTTTTCTTTTCACCATTTCTATTTTTTCTTGTTTCATAAACACAATAGTATACAAGTTAAGTGAACTTCTTAACTACTGTCTGAACTTCACATGACAGTTAATAAATAATAATAAAAAATTAGATATAAAAAAATTAAACTTACTGCTTTCCAGCCAGTAACGGCATAAAAAATAAAGTGCAAAAAACAAAGAGAATCTGCTTTAACCAACTCGTTCTGGGAATTCAAACTCAGTGAACACAAAATGAACTAGTATCTGTTCTTATTAAATGTTTTAGATGTAAAGTTAAAAATAAAAACCTCTTGGAACAATAATGTAAACATCGTCCGTCAGTAACAGCAGGATGCAGAGACTTGTGAACGGACTCCTGCCAGGTTGGGATAAGGGAGCGTGCATAACGGTCACCTGACAGCAACAGAGAAATGGCTTTGAGCTGCTCCAACACTTCATTTCTTTGGATCCACATCTTGTTGGACATTCAGTGATGAGGCTGTGTTCAGAAAGTTTGAGCTCCCTCTTCAGTCATTGCTGCCTTCTTCTTTCAACTGTGGGAGAGACACTCTGTCATGTCCTGTAATACAAAATAAAATAAATAAATACACACATTCACATCCTCACCTCTCACTCGTGCAAAAATTGAGGACCAGAAAAATCTTCTCACGTTGTTAGTTAAAAACAATGTAGAGGTTTTAGCTTTTCCCAGTTTGTCAACGTTAAGTGAATGCAAAACGTGATGACTAAATAGCTTCACATTACTGAACATAATAATTAACATTTTATTTAAAACAGACAATAAAAAGGATAGTATAATAGTTGTGACATCACGACCAGGTTTGGTAATAGGTACACGTATTGAGAAAGTGCATCACCTCATCTAAATAGCTATGCTAAAGCTAAGATAACAACAGTAAACACCGCTAGTTTAAAAAAAAAAAACAGCTTGCGCAAAACGTGTGTGTTACTGGTTCTGTATTAATTCATATCACTAACGACAAAACAGTTTTTTTAAATCAGATAATTAATGTGCTTTTTCACGCAGAACGTTAGCTTGGTGAGCTAGCTGCTAACAAGGCAGCGTCAACAGCAGACCCGGGTCACATGACCAAATCTCCCGCGGTCTCGATGTTTCAGCCTCTAAGATCAGATACACGTTTACATGGGCTAACTTACCTGAATTTATAACTTTTATGACTTCTGTCGAGCCTGAAGAAATAGTGTTGGAGCGCACACTCTCCTCCTCCCTGCTCTGCTCTATTTTGCTCCGCTCAGAGCTGCGCGCGGCCAGTCGGCTCACTCCCAAGTCACGTGACCAGTCAAATCGCAGCCCGTGCGATTAGTGAATCGCGTTTTAACATATCGCGAGATAATCGCAAATGCGATTAATCGTGCAGCTCTAAACATAAGCATAAAATAGTAAAAGTGTAACACTGTCCTGAGTTTTTGCATAGTAGTATAAAAGTATGAAAATTTACACCAACACTAAAACACTAAACATTTAATGAACATAAGCATAAAATGAAATAATAAAAGTGTAATACTGTCCTGAGTTTTTGCATAGTAGTATAAAAAGTATAAAAAGTATATCTATAAAATAAACTGAAGGTTCTAGCATTGACATTTGCAAAGAGTGGCAAAGCAGCATATGAGTTAATGTACACAGTATATGTATGAGGTAGTTGATGTTGGTATAGAGGCAAAGTGGCATATGCAGTAAGGCACATTGGGCATCCTTAAATAAGGCTGGTCAGAGAATACTGTATATGTATCAGCAGTAGTGTAGATATAAAAGTAGTGTAAATGTAAACAGTAGTAATAAATGTAAACAGTAGTAATAAATGTAAACAGTATTAATAAATGTAAACAGTGAATGTAAACAGTAGTATGACTATAGGCAGTAATGTAATACAAACATTAGTGCAAATATGAGAAGTAGTGCAAACTGAATGAGCACATGACCGAGAGTTTAGTGAATAACCCGTTTGATGACACAGAGTCCAGTGTTAAAATCTTTGTGTTGTGTGGTAATGTGTGAGAAAGTTTTTTGTGTTAAGGCAGTTCAAATGGGAGGGGAGGCAGAGCAGGCAGAGTGTTTAGCATCCTGACTGCCTGATGAACAGAGCTGTCTCTCAGTCTGCTGGTTCGAGCCTGGAGACTTCTCAGTCTCCTCCCTGATGGCAGCAGTCTGAAGCAGCTGTGTAGTGGGTGTGTGGGATCACATGCAGTGGGCTTTCCGAGTGAGGCGGTTGCTGTGTAAGTCCTGCAGTGAGGGGAAGGAGGTGCCGACGATCTTCTCAGCTGCTCTCACGATGCGCTGGAGGCTCTTGCGGCAGGATGCAGTACATGCACCAAACCACACAGTGATGCAGCTGGTCAGGACACTTTCTATGGCACCTCTGTAGAAGGTGCACATGATGGGGGTTGAAGCTCCAGCCCTTTTCAGCTTGCGGAGAAAGTAGAGACGCTGGTGAGCCTTCTTGGCCAGTGATGCAGTGTTCCTGCTCCAGGACAGGTCCTCTGAGACGTGCACTCCCAGGAACTTGGTGCTGTCTACTCTCTCCACTGCGGTGCTGTTGATGGTCAGAGGGGCATGTTGTGCATCCCTCTTCCTGAAGTCCACAACAATCTCCTTTGTCTTCTCCACGTTGAGAGTGAGATTGTTGTGTCCGCACCACAAGGCCAGGCGGCTCACCTCGTTCCTGTAGTCCGTCTCATCGTTGTTGCTGATGAGACCTACCACTGTTGTGTCGTCCGCAAACTTGATGAAGTGGTTGGAGCTGTATGATGTAAACACCCTGTTCGGGTTATTTTTTGTTTATTCAGCGTGATCCGAAATATTTGTGATCAGAACGAAACAGGTGGTTTACGTCGATTCATAACCCGAACGGTGCGCATGTAAACACTTGGTCAGTTCGTTTTTATTTGATGGTGAAAAACTGTCCTGACTGCGCATGTGCGACTTTGTCATTTCCGCCTGTCTAATGCTAATAATATTTGCATGTCGGGGACACAAAACTGGTCGGGGAGCGACACAACATTTCTACTAAAATGTCACATTTTTGTCATCTGTGTATGTTTCCCATACAAGACGAAATTTGTCTCTGCATTTAACCCAACCACCACCAGGTGGTGCAGTGGGCAGCCATAGAAAGCGCCCGGGGAGCTAGGGGAAATAGGTGTGCACTCATAGACACCCCAAGGTGTGTAGTGGCCGGGGTTCGAACCTGGGTCCTTCGGGTCCCAAGTCGGGAGCCCTGCTTCTACTAGAAACTTTGAAAGAGCTCAAAATGATCTGTATTACCTGTAGCTCAGTCAGGGAGTGCAGTAACGTCTCCACCGTCATTAGAACCTGTCACGGGTCCATTTTGAGCACTCAGGTTTGTTTCCATTCATACCGGAAGTAAACCGGAAGTAGAATTTCTTCTTCTGTGGTTTTTTTTAGGGCTGAACAATTAATTGCATTTACAATAAAATCGCGATATGATAAAACAAGATTTTCTAATCGCGAAGGTTGCAATTTGATTGGTCACATGACCTGGTTAAGTGACTTGTGAGTGAGTGGAGCAAACCAGAGCAGAGAGTGGGAGAAGTCAACACTGCACTTTAACCAGTTGCACAATGACGTCCGGCTCGTCAGAAGCTGCTAAATTTGAAAGTTTGGTACCAAAGAGGGGCAGCACGTGCGTTGATGGCTATAAAAAAAAACGACGCTGTGCGTGAGGTTTTTTTTACATCTAAAAGATTTAATAAGAACAGATACTAGTCTATTTTGTGTGTTCACTGAGTTTGAATTCCCAGACGAGTTGGTTAAAGCAGATTCTCTTTATGTTTTTTGTACTTTATTTTTATGATGTTACTGGCTGGAAAGCAGTAAGTTTAAAAAAAAATTATATCTAATTTTTTATATTTATTTATTAACTGTCATGTGAAGTTCAGACAGTAGTTAGGAAGTTCACTTAACATGTTTACTATTATGTTTATGAAAAAGAAAAAATAGAAATGGTGAAAAGAAAAGGCATAGATTTGTTTGCTTTATTGTAATCTCTGCTTTAAATAAATCTGACATTGTTTATTATAAAACAGATAGATTTATTGCTTCTGTTTGTTGCAAAATACTTGAGAAGATATTTAAAAAATAATTGCGTTTTAAATCGCAATTGCAATTTATAGAAAAATAATTGCAATTAGATTATTTTCCAAAATCGTTCAGCCCTAGTTTTTTTAAGGAGTGTTTAACACTCTGTTCATGTCAGTACTTCTGTTCAGAACAAAGCCCGCTGCATGTAAACGCTCGTCATGAACAGATTGTGCCCATGCAAATGATACATTTGAGTTATTTAATATGAAAACATTTCAATCCAGTCAAAGAATTTTGTGCATGTAAACATAGCTATAAGAACTGAGGGTGTGGATCTGATTTATTCCTTCATCACCATAATGCAAAGATTAGATTAATCAACATAGAAAATTATGTCTGTTATTGAGCTCTAGTAAAGCATGTGCAACTTTTCGCACGCATCAAAAAAGGTACAATAACTGACTAATTCAATGCAGTTTGTTTATATAGTGCCAAGTCACAACAGAAGTCATCTCAGGGCGCTGAACAGAAACATCCATACATAAAAATAATAAATTAAAGGTGGGGTGACATCATGTTTGAACTTTTCATAACTTGTTACAACATATATATCTTTTATCATTCAACTATGTTCGTTGTTGCAAACAAAATCATAATTTAATGAAAATTCGTTTAAAAAGTGAGTTTAAAATTTGTGTTGTGTTTCTTCACGTGACATCCGGGTACTTCCGCTTGCCAATTTTGTGAAGTCGGGGCAGGAATGTCTCCTAGAACGCCCCTTTTACATAACAATAGCGCACAATATAGAATCAGACGAATTTAGCTATCTAAGTTTAGATTTGAGCAATTTGTCTTCAGTTTGGGAAGCAGAAGTTAGTTCAGGGGGTTGAACAAGAAACAGCAGGTTCTGCCTTAAGGCTGGTTTATACTTCTTGTCGCACGTCTTTTACCCCCCGTTGAGTGAAAAAAAGTTGCGCAACTTCCGTCTGCACTCCCGCTGCGATCCCCCGGTGACAGCCGTCTTGTACATGGCCCCCAGTCAGAACTCCGAGACACGGACGATGCGGCTCGCAGCGTGTGATTGGTTCAAAGTTTGTGGGCGTTTTTTGTTTGGATGTCCATATATGGTGTATGACACCGCTACACTCTACCCGGTACTCTTTTAGAAGCCGGTTTTAGTTTTTGCTTTGACAGACATGGATAGTTTTGAAGAGAAACTCGCCGAGGTGGTTTAGAGCGGGGGGATCATGGCAGGGATCCTGGCGGGACCAATCCAGTTCCTCCGTTATAACTGTCTTTGCAGTGGCTGGACACATACATTAAACACTGGGGGACGACTACAAACATTACAACAGCCGACATAAGAAAAAATGGATCTTGAAATAAGAAAAAATGGACCTTGAAATAGCAACACACCTCGGTGGCTCACTGGAAACGCGTAGGGTTTCTGCTCCAAAGCTTTTCTCGACTCGGGTTCAAATCTCACCTGGTAGAACTTATTTTACGTTTATCTTTTATTGGATAAAAAAAAAGGAGTTAATATGCCTGTGGTTAACACAAACTCCTTTTATTTTATCCAATAAAAGACAAACGTAAAATAAGTTCTACCAGGTGAGATTCGAACCCGAGTCGAGAAAAGCTTTGGAGCGGAAACCCTACACAACCCTACACAAACTAAGTTAACGTGTCCATTGTCACTCTATGGCTTCTGTTTTACTTATCCATCATAAAGATCACAGAAATATTGGGTAAACAGAAAAAGAAAAGAATCCGTGAAATTACTATTCAATCTGAATAAGTAAATTAATTAAGGTAAAGAGGTCAGTATTAATATTGACCTCCTATATATCCTTTACATCTGGGTGGCACCGTATGTGTTTAAAGACACAATATGGTGGCTCCCTCATGTTTCCTTCATCAACCCTACACATTTCCAGTGAGCCACCAAGGCGTGTTGCTATGTTAAGGTCCATGTTTCACAATCCGCCCCTCATAAAATCCTGGCTACGTCCATGATAACGGACTCACAAATCAAGGTAATGGAGCCTATCATTATATTAAATCCGTTTGTCCTGATAAAACATGCAGTGGGAGTGCGCTTGACGTATGCAGTGGGAGGGAAGAGGGAGGGATTATCCCCACATCTTTTAGAAGTATAAACACTCAATGCGGTCGGTGACACACATGCAATTACGTCATCGCTGGGTTCACTCAACGGAAAAGACGTGCGACAAGAAGTATAAACCAGGCTTTACCGTTCAGGTGGAGTGGAGCGAGGGGGGCTCTCGGGTGAAGCGAGGGAGCTCTGTGGGGGACAGCTTTGTTTGTTTTGTCCAGTCTTGAAGAAGTTTTTCATCTTTTGGGAAAGTGAAAAGGCTCACTTGTTCACTGATGATATTAGAGAACACCCAAATGCGACCCAACGTAATGGCATTTTTTAAGTTATACAAAAATAATAATAGGCGAACGTGCAGAAAATGAATCTGCATTCTATGCGCAGCCGCAGACTGAAATTCCTGCCCTGACGTCACAGATGTTGCATTCGCGTGTAATTGGATTTCCCGTGAATAAACACGGCGCGAATTTTAAACTCACTTTTTAAATGAATTTTCATTAAATTATCATTTTGTTTGCAACAACGAACATAGTTGAATGATAAAAGATATATATGTTGTAACAATTTATGAAAAGTTCAAACATGATGTCACCCCACCTTTAACAATATCTGAGGAGCAGACTGCTTTGAATGTAACTCATCTTTAGCAAGCATGAAGGCGACAGTGGAAAGGGTAAAACTCCATGAGGAAGAATCCTTTAGCAGAACCAGACTCAGGACAAGCGGCCATCTGTTTCGACTTGCTGGGTTTGACAGCACATAAGCCCGCTTCACTGCCGATGTCGCACCTACCGGTATATGCCTATCAATTTCTCGCTTCATTTCTCCCCCATTTATGAACAAGACCCCAAGATATTTAAACTCCTTCACTTGGGGCAGGACCTCCTCCCCGACCCAGAGAGGTCACTCTACCCATTTCTGGTTCAAGACCATGGCCTCTGATTTGGAGGAACTGATCCTCATCCCGGTTGCTTCACACTTGGCTGCGAACTGCTCCAGTGAAAGCTGTAGACCACAACCTGATGAAGCCAATAGGACCACATAATCTGCAAAAAGCAGAGATGCGAACCTAAGACCACCAAAACAGATCCCCTCAACACCTTGGCTGCACCTAGAAATTCTGTTCATAAAAGTTATGAACAGAATCAGTGACAAAGGGCAACCTTGGCGGAGTTCAACCCTCACTGGGAACGAGCCCGACTTACTGCCGGCAATGTAGCCCAAACAAGCTCATTAAACTAATGTGTCTTAGAAATTCCGTAGTCCCATCTGAAATCACATTCTTGGTCTTACTCTGTGGCTTCTCAATGCTTTTACACATTCTGTGCTGTTCTGGGAAAACAAAATAGCTGTAAAACGTTTAACATTGCACGGGCATAACCTGAAAATTCTGCAAAATATCCTTTAGGCTGAACTCTATACATGAGCCATATGTGTTGCATGATAAGAGTCTTATTAATATCACATTTCATCTGTGAATTTGGTCAGAATCCTAACTAAAGTTGGAGGGATGGAGGGTTCTGTGTAGACTTCAGTCCCTACTGGAACAGGAGAGCACTCTCTTTAACGTCTTTAAACACAGTTAGGACACTACATGAGCCCTAGAGGCATAAAAAACACCTTTGACCCTGTGATACCAAGTAAAAAAGCCTTCAAACAATGTGAAGTTCTTAACTTTCTTAAAACCATCCATCTGCCTGGCTGTGTCCATAAATCAGTGTGTGCCACTTGAGGAGGTTGGAGTTCACGTGTTGCATGTGTTTTTTCACTCTGTGGCCCATAAGGAAGGAATGTGCTCTCTGCGTTCCACAGATGACTAAGCAGAGCTAAACAGCTCCTCGTTAAGCTGCGTCCAGTCCAATCAGCTGAAGTCGAGCTGACTGACATGAACACTTCTTCCGGAAAACATAAGGAGTGGTGGGCGCGCCGGTTATATTGTCTTATTTTATGTGAGTTGGACTTTATTTTGACAGTTTTGTCAAAAGGTTCAGACTGGCACCAACAAAACAGTTCTTAGAAATGGATGCACATACCAGTCCATCCTTCTACTGCCTCCAGTTCATAAATCGGATGGAGCTGGCCACGTCAGGCACAGAGCTGAGCTTTCAGAAATGAAGCGAGCATGGCAAAACCAGGAGAGGCAAGGGGCAGAACTCAGCTGTGTTGACCTGAAGCACAACACCTTAAATGTGGTTAGTTTACAGTATTTTCTGGTGTATAGATCGCACCTGTGTATAGGTCGCATTGTCCAATTATAACCAATAGATTGGAAAAATCCCTAGATAGGTCGCACTGGTGTATA
Source organism: Garcialebias charrua (assembly GCA_038048925.1). Classification (NCBI taxonomy): domain Eukaryota; kingdom Metazoa; phylum Chordata; class Actinopteri; order Cyprinodontiformes; family Rivulidae; genus Garcialebias; species Garcialebias charrua. Next base: position 6,915 of record JBBPBX010072839.1, on the reverse strand, counting down.
GGTCGCACCTACGTTTAGCTCTGCTGCAAATGTCTGCCACAGGAGCGCACAGCAAGGCTTTTAAGAAGATTAACACTTAAAAACAATTATTTGTTTGATAAAAATTATAGCAAATATATGTCTGAGCTGAACTTTTCCTTAATAAATGAACGTAATTGTGAAATGAGCTGGATTTAAACAAAAAAAATCACCGAAAGTGATAACAAGCTATATATAGGTCGCACCTGAGTATAGGTCGCAGGCCTTGAAAAAACTATAAAAAGGTGCGACCTATACACCAGAAAATATGGTACTCAGTTTAGCAAGTTTCTTTGAGAAACTCGTCCATGCTTTTGTCTCCTCCAGGCTCAACTACTGCAACTCCCTGTTTATTGGAATCCCTGGTAAAAACCTTCAGAAGCTTCAATATATTCAAAACAGTGCAGCAAGGATTTTGTTGAGAGTTCGTAAATTTGAACATATTACACCCATTCTCCATAACCTTCATTGGCTTCCTGTCGCCTACAGAATTCAGTACAAAACTGCTCTCATTACACATCAATGCTTACACGGAACTTCACCAGATTATCTAAAGGACATTCTTGTTCCATATTCATCCACCCGGTCTCTGCGGTCACAGGACAGTAATCTCCTTCACATTCCGAGAACCAAATTAAGGACCATGGGAGACCGGGCTTTCAGTGTGGCTGCCCCCCGCCTGTGGAACTCTCTTCCTGACTGCCTAAGAGCTCCACAGTCACTGGTTGACTTTAAGAGCGGCTTGAAGACCTTTCTTTTTAACCAAGCATACTCTGCCTCCTCATGATTCTATCTTTGATCTTAGTTGATACTGTTATTGATTTTACTTGTTTTATTACTTGTTTTATTGACATTTAATTCTGTTGCACTTTGTAGCACTTTGAGATTTTCATTAATGAAAAGTGCGTTATAAATTGAATTCATTATTATTATTATTATTATTCTTTTAGGCTATCTAATTTTTAAAAACTATAACATTGCGGTGCATCATCATTCATCTTCCCTCGTTAATAAATCTGTGTGTTGTTTAATCAAGCGGCCGATGGTCACACAGACCAGATGTCGTCACTTCATTTCATCATTAAGCTGCAGAACCAGCTTACCTTTTCACATATCTGTTGTTTCAGATCTGTTGCTGCCTTGCTTGGTTGTGTGGGTTGGCTTCGACCCCCTTGTCCCCTTGCTCCTTTGATAATGTGACCATGAGGTGTTCAAGTCCCAACTTGAGGTGTTTTCTGAAAAGGTCTTCTGATGCTCATGTTTGTGTCAGTAACTCAACAGTATTTTTTTTTATTTTTTAAGTGGGGGCCTGTGGAAAGGTTATGGAAAATTATCTTACCTTTTGTAATTCTGCTAGTGAAAGTCTGTTTACAGAATAAAATTTAATTCTGGCCAGATTGATGAGCTAATGGTTTGTAGCTTTGGCTTAGTGGTTAGCACTGTTGCCTCACAGCAAGAAGGTTCTGGTTCAATCCCCGGGTTGGACCTGGAGTCTTTATGTGTGGAGTTTCATGTTCTCCTTGTGTTTGCGTGGTCTTTCCCCAGGTACTTCCGTTTCTTCCCATAGTCCCAAAATGTGCATGTTAGGCTGCCTTCAGGCCCAGGCCTCCCTTGTAAAAGAGATCTGTGATCTCAATGGGGTTTGTCTGATTAAATAAAGGTTAATAAATAAATAAATAAATAATAGTCTGACCAAGACCAGATGATCATAATATTAACGTATGTGCTTTAATAGGACCTTTATGTTTCCTGAATGTCTAATAGTGGAGGAGATAAGTGACCAAATTCAGCAAAATCTTTCAAATCTGGATGCAAGCATAAAACTTTGCATTGACTTTCCTTATGTGTTTCCCCTTAAAAAAATTGTTAGCCAATTGAAATTTTGAGATGGTTGCCATTTTTCAAGACGGCCTCCAAAGAGCAATGTAAAACCCATGTTTTTTTCATTCAGCAATAAATATTTTTTAAATTAATGACTAAAATCACATATTTATAGCTTGAATAGAAGGGCAGCCATTTTGATTTTTCCATTTGATACATTGATTATATTAGTATTAGTAATTTTGCTAAAATATATCATTAGATATTTATATCTTATCAATTTCAAGATATTGAAATGCCTTTAAAAAATATGCACTTTTTTGTCCATCTTGAAAAATGGCAGTCATTTAGAAAATTTGGAGGGTTCTAATTTTGTAAAACTGTGGCTTCAGAGCAACTACTGTACTACAGTATACCAAATTCTATGTTGCATCCACATTTAAAAGAGGATCTCACATCTCTGCTCCACTATAATGTGCTGTATAAATTAAGCAACTTGTTTAGAAAATAGTTTAACTGAAAGTTTTAATAGTTAATTGCACGTGTTATGATTCAACATAAAAAATATCCTTTGTGCAGCAGAAAGCAGATTTATTTTGTTACAAAAGTGAGAAGCTAATAGTACTGTAATTTTTTTTCTTCTTCCTGGCCTTTAAATCATTTGAATGCTAACTGCTCTTCCAGTACTGTAGTTAAAATCCAACTGAGCTGCTCGTTGTGTACACAACACAGATTTAAAGCTTCACCGTGTTTCTGGAGACCTTCTAATTATGACGGCACTGTTTACAATGTTCTCCATTTTAGGAAAGGTTAGGAATAAATACGGAGCAGTTAATGCCTCAAAGAGAAACTGGCAGGCAGGTAGGCTCTGATTCAACAGGTAAGTACACAAACAGAAGAGGACTGGACTGCCAAAAAATATAATTAAAAAATAAATATAATAAAAACTGACTATCGGGTTTAACAAGCAGGTTGGAAAGAATCCTAACTGGTTTATAAAACCTGACTGGTGGCTCAGCTCACAATATCCACAATATTCCTGGAGGCGTCACTGTAGAAGCGAATGTGCATTGAACTTCCGGTCCGGCACCGGAAGTGCCTGTTTTCCATAGGCGGACTATGGATCGCGGGTGTTTTTGAAAGTTATTTTCATTCATTTTATCGGAGCAAACACAGCTTTTGTTTAAACGGAACGTTTACAGAAATGTCCTACCGGGGTTCAGGTACCTGCTGTGCTGTTCGCGGCTGCACCAACAACCGGACCAAGCTAAATCTTTGGCTAAAACAACAGTGTTTTCAACACGGACCCAAAACAAAGAAAGAGTGTTCCTGCATCCTTCTCTATGGCTGTGTCTGCGCGATCAGGTAACATCTGTAATTTCTTTTTATTCAGGGAGGGTTTAATAATGAGAGTTTTGGATGATTTACTGTCTTAAAATGATATATGTCAGGCGCGACCAGTATTTTTAGCCGAGATAGATGCTAACAAACCTTAGCCGAGAGGCCGGAGCAAACGCGTTCGCTATTTATGTATTTTTAAATTATGTCAGCGCGATCAGGTCACATCTGTTATTTCTTTTTATTCGGGGAGGGATATTAATGAGAGTTTTGGAAGATTTACTGTCTTAAAACGATAGATCTCAGACGCGACTGGTATCTTTAGCCGAGATAGCTGCTAATAAACCTTAGCCGAGAGGCCGGAGCAAACGCGTTATTTTTAAATTATGTCTGCGCGATCAGGTAACATCTGTAATTTCTTTTTATTTGTCCCTCCTCTTTTAACAAAACGAGTGGTGTTCCCACATTTTTAATGAACTAAAACAACAAAGTTTGGACTGTCTTCAACTGTATTACTCGCATGTAAACAAACGGTGTTTCCGGTCAACCGGAAGTCGTGTGCACATTTCGCGCAAAGCATCATGGGACGTAGGAATAATGTGGATAGTCGTTTTTTTAGCTTTAACTTGCAATCAGCTGCATATATTAGCTTTTTTATTTTGATTTCTTAAATAAATTTTTCATTTTACTTGCTAATCTGTTTTTCATCTTTTTGTCCCCACTCATGTAGTGATGATTGGGAATTGGAAATACCCTCTGTTGGTCCGTTGATGATGTGAGCATGATAATTTGAAATGCAAGTGGTATACCAACTTCCATTCTGATGTGGGGCTGCATATGCACAAGAAAGGATCTTTTTGAAAACAGGGTTGCAACATCAAAATCCAATATGGCTGCAGCCATATATGGATATGTGTAAATCTTGTGACTTGGATAACTTCAAAAATAAGCAACTTCCATTTTGGTGTGTAGCTGCATCTACAAACCAGATTCCAAAAAAAGTTGGGACACTAACCAAATTGTGAATAAAAACTAAATGCAATGATGTGGAGATGGCAAATGTAGGGATGTGCCGATCGATCGGTAACCGATCAATCGGCACCGATAATCATTAAAGCGGATGTGATCGGCTTTTGCCTTCAATTACCGATCACAGAGCCTGTGATGCGAAGTTTGCTAACTGCAAAACGTGCGACGAAAAAGTACCTCGTGGAGGAATTTCAACGAAGTCCTTCAACACAACAAACCTAATTCGTCATTAAAATGTTTTAATACGTTTTAATAACTTACCAAAAGCCGTCTGCCAGCGCCGCGATAAGCAACACCTGTTAGCATGTAGCCCCACCGAGTAGCTCCACCGAGTCCGCTCCGCTGCGCAGTTACGGGCAGTCCAGTTTAGCTGCGGCTTCAAAAAGGCTGTCGGCTTTGTTATTCCAAGTTAGCTGGGTGTCCCCCGGTATCTTCTGCTTCCAGTCCGACATCGAGGCGAGCTCCAGGAACCTCTGATCGCACAAAGCCGGCTGTCTGCTGCAGCTCCGGTTTAGCATGTTAGCCTTAGCTCATACCATGAGCTGCTGTAGGAGCGCTCGGCGGTGTGATCGCAGCTGCTGCTCCAGTCCTGAGACATTCACAGAGTTCAGGGAGTGTTTCCAGTTAATTTATCCGTATGAGGCATCCTCTTATGGGAGAAACAGTCCTCCAAAAGCCGAGTGCCGAGTGTGGAACTAATGAATGTAAAATGGCGGAGACGGTATTTCCTGGTTCTTCTTCTTCTTCTATAGAGTTGAATGGCGGTTGGCGAACTCATATTAAGCGCATTACCGCCACCTGGTTCCCGCAGGAAGTTGTTCAAAAAAGCACGAAATTATTTAAAAATAATAATAATGATACTTTACGTATTTATAAAGCCATTTGTAAAAACAGCCAACAGTGCAGCTTTAAGTAGCAAATGGGGTATTTTAGTTTTTTATATGAAGTAATAGATGTGTTTTTTTTAAAAACAATAAAAAACCTTTTTTTTTAATTGAAAGTTAGTAAGGTAAACATTTTTCTTTGATAATGCAGTTGATAATTACTTTTATTTACTTTGTTCTCTGAAATAAATTAGTAAAAATATGTTTTTGTCTGAATTATGGTGATTTTATGGTTCTGAAAATAACATAAGTGCTGCTTCTGGCTACAAGATCTGAAAAGTTTTCAGATCTTGTAGCCAGAAGCAGCACTCATAAATTACAGGTAAGCCATTTGATCGGTGATCGGTGATCGGTTTATGTGATCGGCTCACATATAGGCAATCGGTTTTTTGATCGGTATCGGTGATCGTCACACATAGGTGATCTGTATCGGTATCGGTTTTAAAAAACCTGATCGGCACATCCCTAGGCAAATGTCAATATTTTATTTGTAATGGAACATAGATGACAGATCAAAAGTTTAATCTGACTAAATGTAACATTTTAAAGGAAAAATATTTTAATTCAAAATTTCACAGTGTCAACAAATCACAAAAAAGTTGGGACAAGTAGCAATAAGTGACTGGAAAAGGAGCGACAAGGCCAACCAAAGTGCTGCACAAACAAACAAACAAACAGGCAACACACACACAATGAAGTACAAAATATAGACATAAAAACATAGCAGATAATAAATTAAATGCCCAAACACAGATCAGCTGGTGTCGAAAGCAACAGAACAACATATGCTCCCATCTAGATGTCCTCTCTTTCAGGGAAGACCCTGCATTTTTCAACAAGATAATGCTAGACCACATTCTGCAGCAATACAAATACATTGTAGTTTTTATTTAATACTTAAAAGTATAGTTTTCTCAAATTATTGGGGTGGCCCTTGGGGGTGGTTGAAGATTAATCTATGGGGGGCCAAGCCCCCCTTTGATCAACCTCTAGATTCTCTATTACACTTGGTGGTGGATAAAATGTCTCCCTCCACTCTACAGGATCAGCCACACCTCTGTTTAAAGTTTGTTTTTCTCTTTTGCTATAAATGGCTTCCCTCACTATCTGTCCTCTCTGTATAACATCTGGACCTGTTGGTCTTCAACAGAGTGTCCCTTATCCTTAAGGTGTAGGTGGACCACTGAGCCTGGTTCTGAAGAACTGCTCTTCGGTGTTGAGCCATGCATCTGTGGAGAAGTTGGTTAGTTTTTCCAATACAGGAAGCCCTCGAGTTACATCAGGGATTGGGACCTACGTGTGTGACTTAGGTCGATTTTGTCGTACCTCGCGGACCTAGGTCCGCGTTTCTGACATAGGCTATACCACTAACGGAGCGCCGCACACATATTTAATGGCATGAGACTGAACAAGCAGACATACTAGGCCATGAACATGCACAGAACTGTACAGTAAATGAATACAGTACTGTACAATAAATAAAAAATATAATGTCTTACTTTGAGCTGGTCAAAGCCTGCCTTCGTCTTTTAGCATCAGCTCGCACCCGTCCGAGCTCCCCCAGCTTCCTTACGCTCCACACGCACACACGTGGTCAAAACTGTTTAAAAGAATGACTGTTAGCTTCTTAACTTCATACATTTGGAGCCAGAAAAAAAAAAAACTTACTGAAAGCCGTTTCTCCGCGATGTTTCTCCATCCAAAACAAGCTCGGCGTTAGCTACGGTTAGGCCCCGCCATTAGCAGCAATGGTTAGCATGTCAGTTCATTCAAAAAGGCTGTCGGCTTTGTATCTCCGCGTTAGCTCGGTGTCCCCCGACTGCCA
>JBBPBX010072838.1:0-17971 GCA_038048925.1 Garcialebias charrua | reverse complement strand
GAATCAACACTTAAAAGACGACAGATTTATAGTCTTGAGTGATTTTTGTCTGTTCTTGAAAGTACGCAGTCTTTCAAACTCACCATATGCCATCGCAGGCGATGACCATGAAGTCATGTTCCTCGTTCAGCGTGAGGACTTTGACATCGGGCATAGCAGAAATCATCTGCTCCTCCGGTGGCAGGGACTTGTTCCTTTTATAGAAGTGGTCACCTGACGGACAAGATTCACATTTAGAGTTTAGTCAGTGCAGAGCAGGATACTGAGCACAGCATCTACTTTACATAAATCAAACAGTTCGTTCAAGTTGATCAGAAATGCATAAATAAGGAGTGCTCAGAGAGGATACTCCTGCTAAGTCTAACTTAGCATAACTTAGTCTAACTAAGTATAACTAAAGGTTGAATGAATGAATGAAAAAGTCACCAACCAATGGCTCTGGAGAGATTCAGTCCACCATTGACTCGTCCATCCATGGTCACTTTCCCGCCAGCATTTTTGATGCGAACCAGTTCCACTTCGTCTTCTGGCTTGTGGTCGTAAGACATGTCAACAGCTTTTCCTACAGCAGCACAGAGAGAGCGCTTATGTTTAACGCACACTAATTGAAGACTCTTGAAATATTTATGCCCTAAAAATATTTACATTTATTCCATAGTACTTGTGACCTTGTCTGCTGCTGTGATAATCGAGTTTCCCTTCGGGAATCAATAGTTTCTATTCAGCTGCATTTTGACCACAGAAACTTTTTCAAGACTCGTTTGTCTCAAACAAACAAACACAAAAATTAACTACCGGTACCCAAAAACCCTTCCAAATAACAACATAGCTTCTCATTTTATCAGATGATCATAAAAAGTTCTCATAGTTTTTACTCTTTAATCTACTGGAGCTTTTCATGGTTATCAGCACTGTACCTGTATCCACACCAGGTTTCACAAGTACCGTATTTTTCGACCTACAAGTCATGTTTTTTTTTGTATAATTTACACGCCCTGTGACTTATACGCTGAAGCAACGTATTTATAGATCCCCCCCCCCCATATTTATAAACAAATCTTTGGCTGAGATATGACCGTTTTCATCCATTCTGATTGAAAATATAGAACATTACCATTTTCAGCCGACAGATGACACTCGAGCAGTATGGCATGCCCTTGTATCATGTAATAGATAAAAGTGGCTATTAATGACACAATCAGCTTGCCACAGCCTGCCACTTTCATACAGCTCGCCTGGAGCAACCGTCAAATCAACTTCATTTTGCTGTGCCGCTCAGGCAAAATGTAGCTAATTTGACCATTGAAGTGCATTTATTAAGTAAAAGTTCAACTGAGACACACCATTACTATAAAGTTGAGCAACAAATACCGGTAATTGTTTTATGTGCTTATCTTGTTAAATTTCAAAGAAATGCACAGCAAATCCTCTCGTGCATGTGCCTACTGCCGCGTATCGGCTTTTGAAATACAGCTGATCTGATGGTCAAAGTGCATTTATTAAGGAAAAGTTAAGACTGAGACACACCTTTGCTACAATTTCAAGCAAACAATTATTTTTAAGTGTTAATCTTGTTCTTGTTAAAAGTCCTCCCATGCACGCTCCCGCGGCCGTCATTCGGCAGCCAATCGATTTTTGGCACAACACCGGCCCACATTTCCGGGTTGTCTAGCAGTGATGCGTAACAAACGCCATGTGTCAGCGGTGACACGCAACAGATGCGACTTATACGGCAAAGCGACTTATTTGTGTTTTTTCAATCTTTATTAGACATATTTGGACCGATGCAACTTATAGGGTGGTGCAACGTGTAAGGCGGAAAATACGGTAATCGTTTTAGTTGATATTCCTTCAACCTTTATTTATACAGATAAATCTCATTGAGCCTCGGGGACTCATTTACAAGAGACCTGAAAAGTGGTGGCTATAGCGGAGTCAAATGCCTTGACTGGCTGTTCTGAAGGCAAGAATCACTACAGTAATCAAAAAGCAACACTTGAGCTCCTGACTGAGGTTACAGTTGCTATCACAGTTTTATCAACATTTGACATCGAAGCCCTTTAATAAGAAAATTTTTCCAATTTCATAGGGCCAAAAAAAGTGGGTCATGTTCAGAAGACCCATGTTTCTAAACTGTCTGTTAATTTTATAATTCGTAACCAATATGCCATAATTCAACAGCTGCATCAAAAATGTATACATGTAATCAAATATTGTGGGTTTACCTCGTTCAGAGACGACACAGCGAGAGTCACCAGCGTTGGCCACAATCAGCTGCTTCCCTCGGATCAGTGCTACAACAGCTGTGGTGCCGCTGTCTGAGCCGGGCTGAGGACGGAGAGAATAGATACAGGTCAGATTTTCTGCTTCAAATTACAGTACAATTAATATTCTAATAGGGTCAATTATATATACCGGTACTGTATATACATTTTTTTTTAAAACATCACTTGTAGGTCATTTTTCTACTTTTACTGCGAAATAGAAAACTCAGGTGTAAGCTGTGGTTACAGGTTCTGAATCTAAGCAGACTTTCTGTGTTTGTGTTGGATAATTTGCTTTTTGTGCTGTGATCTAACTCGGATTAAAAACAGATTAAAAAACAGGGGTCATGGCTGAAGCTGATTTATACAATGCCAATGGCAGCTGTACGTACTAACAGTAATCTATCCAGCTACTTTGAATTGAAACGTGGTACGAGGCAGGGATGCCCACTCTCGCCACTCTTATTCGCGATTGAACCACTCGCAGTGGCCTTGAGGAATAGTCCAGAAATTAAAGGTATCAACCGGTTTGGCACTGAACATAAGGTTTCCCTATATGCTGATGATACACTTCTTTATATTTCAGATCCCTTGTCTAGTATTCCTGAGTTACTTCTTTCACTTCAAAAATTTGGAAACATATATGGCTATAAGTTAACCTTCAAAAAAGTGAATTGATGCCTGTGATCCCAATAGAGGAGCAGCATATGGGTCCAGTTCCTTTCAAAATCAGTTCTGTCAAATTTAAATACCTTGGTATTTGGATTACTCACAGCCACAAAGATCTCTATAAAGTAAACTATCTGCCTCTTCTGGTGAACCTTAGGAAGGACATTGCTACATGGACATCCCTGCCTCTATCCCTGGGGGGTAGGATCAATGTGATCAAGATGGCAATATTACCCAAACTACTCTATCTATTTCAGAGCATACCAGTCTTCCTCACTAGGACCTTCTTCTCCAATCTAAATAGTGAATTGTCGTTGTTCATTTGGAATAAAAAACATCCACGAATAGGCAGTAAGATGCTGCAGATACCCTGTGGTCTTGGTGGTTTGTCACTCTCCAATTTTTTATATTATTACTGGGCGGCTAACATCAGAGCTTTACTGTATTGGTTGAGAGAGGACAATCCGGCTCCTACCTGGGTAACTTTAGAGAGGAATTCAATCACATCTAGCTCTCCCTCTGCTTTAGTCTGCTCCCAGTTACCGTTCAATAAACCAGTGTCAACTTATACGTCTAATCCAGTGGTAACTCACACAATAAAAATCTGGAATCAGTGCAGGAGGTTTTTTAATAAGACAGAATTATCATTATCTGCTCCAATATCAAATAATCACATGTTTGCTCCCTCACTAATACACTCTGCTTTCAATATTTGGGGTTCAAAGGGAATAACTTCTCTATATGATCTTTATATAGACAATAGATTTGCCTCATTTGAACAGCTAACACAGAAATTTGACATCCACAAGTCACAGTTTTTCAGGTATTTACAATTGAGACATTTTGTAATGTCAAACTCTGGATGCTTTCCTCTACGTCCTCCAGCTTCTCTTTTAGATGAAATTCTGATGTGTAAGTCAGTAACAAAACGTTCTATGAGTAAAGTTTATTCCTTGCTCAGCTCATATAATGATACCAACTTAGACTCTTAAGTGTAAGTGGGAGACGGACTTGGAGGAATCCATTTCAGACACAGTTTGGCAAAAAAAAATTGAAAACATCTATTCGTCCTCAATATGTTTGAACCATGTTGTAGTTCAATTCAAGGTAGTACATCGTCTACATTGGTCTAAGGACAGATTAAATGTCACATTTTTGTCATCTGTGTATGTTTCCCATATAAGACGAAATTCGTCTCTGCATTTAACCCAACCACCACCAGGTGGTGCAGTGAGCAGCAATAGAAAGTGCCCGGGGAGCTGGGGAAATAGGTGTGCACTCATAGACACCCCAAGGTGTGTAGTTGCCGGGGCTTGAACCTGTGTCCTTCGGGTCCCAAGTCGGCAGCCCTGCCTCTACACCATCTTGGCCCCTAGCAAATTCAAAAGGGACCTCGACCCGACGTGTGACCGTTGCAAACAATCTTCAGCCACACTTTTACACACATTCTGGACTTGTCCAAAGTTACATGGATACTGGCAAGGCATCTTTGACACTTTTTCAGGAATATTTGGACAAACTGTTCATCATAGGGGCGGCTGTGGTAATGGCAGTCGTTCCCCGATCGGAAGGTTGGCGGTTCGAATCCCGGTTTCCCACACCATGTGTCATTGTGTCCTTGGGCAAGACACTTAACCCCGAGTTGCTCCCGGTAGGACTGGAAAGCACCTTGCATGGTAGTCTGCCGCTACCGGTGTATGAATGTGTGTAGCATTCAATGTGTGTAGCACTTTGAGATTTTCACTAATGAAAAGTGCGTTATAAATTGAATTCATTATTATTATTATTCATCCATCACCACTCATCTCTCTCTTTGGGGTGGCTGCAGCAGAGGCCTCCTTCAGCAAACATCAGAGGTCTGTGTTAGCTTTCTGCTCTCTACTGGCTAGAAGACTCATTCTTTTTCGATGGAAGGATCCACATCCTCCAGTATATAGACACTGGTTAAGAGAGGTTATGTCTTACATCCATTTGGAGAAGATAAGATATACTGTTAGAGGATCTGTAAACACATTCTATGATATCTGGCAGCCATTTATATCCTACGTAGAAAAAATTTCAGCAGATAAATTTGTGTAAAGGCCAAATGTCGGCTCCTTTTACAAACCTGTGCTTTGTATTGATTGATGTCTGAATATAAGGTGGATACTTGTTGGGGTAGTTGATCCAGTATAGGAGGGGAGGTGAGGTGGGGGAAGGGTTTTTTGCTGTATGTGTCTTTGTTATTTGTTTGTCTTACATAAAAAAATTTAAAAAAAACTTTGTTCAAAAAAAAAAAAACAAAACAGGGGTCGACATAAGCATTTTTTGTTTGTTTGAGGCAACCTGTTTTCTTCTACGACAACCACATCTCACCTCGGGGTTGATGGGTGGACAACCAAGTGAAACAGACATGGATTAAAGCTGCTATATGTAACTTTTCTAAAATATATTTTTAACATATTTCTTCACTCTGTCACCATCTCCTGACAGACTGATGTTAGACAGGTAATCTCTGAAAAAAAAACTATAGTCCCCTTGCTTCTCCAGGTGGTACTAAAAGCATTTCTAAAAACCCACAGTGACCCGCCGTTAACCAGCCAATAAAAACAGAGTTTTTAACCAGCCAATAAAAACAGCTTCTCACGCCCCTAACCCACGCCCCCGCCTGTCCCAGCCCCAGCGCGCATCCGCGCACGTTCTCGTTCAAAGGATTGCAAAGCGATGCAGGACTGTTTTGTATTAAATGTATTAAATTGTTGTTTTGTAATAAACACAAATGTATTAAATTCCCCTTCTTCATCCCCGATCTGGACTTTTATTTTGTTTTTTTGCCAAAAGTCAAGTGATCGCTTCCTCCTCCGCTGACTCCATGACTGAAATGATGAGGAAATGAATGAATTTGTCACGAGCGAATTAAACTCGGATTCAACGTGGCTGCGCGAGGCTCTGCGCGAGGCTCTGCGCGAGGCTCTGCACGAGGCTCTGCAGATTTCCTGGTGTTCTGGACCAGCGCTCCATGTTTTTATTTTATTTTTTAGAATGTTTTATTAACATATAAACACCGAACATCGCAGCGGCTGCACACATGCGCGTTCATGAGACAGGACATGCAGTGGAGGCGGAGCTATGGGGGCTGAGCTGCAAACGTGTCTCTGTTCAAAAACTTTCTAAGTTCCAGCGTGTTCAAAAACTACATATAGCAGCTTTAAAGTTTTCAGGTGCTAGAAATTTCAGTTTTGTCATCTTTTAAAATGGGGGGGCATGTTTTATTGAAGTCTTTTAAAAGCCATAGAATCTGATGATACAGGAATTAAACTGACGCTCCAAACACATCAACATTTAATACAAAGTTAGATTTTAGATACGAAAGTCCTGGGAGGTCGGGGCTTGGAGGAGGGGGTGATAGTGTGTCAGTTCTCGTATCCCCCCAGGCTGCAGTGAATTGGTCATGTTTAATTTGTAGACGTTTAATAATTTATTACATGAGTTTTCACCTGCAGTTTATCTCTGCTGCTCACCGTGAAGCATAGAACACGTCACGCCCTGCTCTGATGGGGGGAAATGTGGCTCTGGTTCTCTTTATTGGTTGAAAGCAGCACCAGTATCATCATTAGATTGGATGGGTTTTAACAAGACCACAACAAAACACTTTTCCTTCCTCCTCAATTTTATAAATGATAGAAATCTGTCCTAGCCGTGTTCAAAATGACAGAAAACTGTTGCAGGAGCAACAGATTTAATCTAGATTTTAACAACACATATTTTAACAACACAACTTTAATCCATTTTTAGGTGCAAGTTGGAGAAAAAAAATTCAGTCAAAATATTTTTTTCTGCTTTAATACACTGCAAGTGCCCCTCATGCAAAGCCTGATGATAAGGAAGCGGATAAGGAGGAGGAAGTTTCACTCGAGCAACTCCTGAGAGTCTGCTGCTCAGGAGCTGGGAAATTCCAAGTCCACGAGACAGTTGACCGAGAACATTTGTATAAAGTAAACTATGTCTATAGTGCTCATTAATACTTATATACTTATTAAATTAACATTTACTTGATATTTTTGGCCTTCTTTATTTCAAAGGTTGCGGACAACAAAAGATTTGGTGGACAACCAGATTTTGTCAAGATTGTCCACTGGACAATTTCATTATAGCTAACCTTATACCGGTACATGTATATATAAAATAAAAATAAAATAAAAAAATGCTGCTACTATTCTGTGGTGTTTAAATTGTGCAGAACCAGAGACAAAAATGTTGCCTAATTAAGACTACAGTATACCTACTCATGTCCATATGTGACCGGTCCATCTGTGATTTTTGAACGGCCAGCGGGAGGAGAAAGAGTGACTGGTCTGTGTGCCCATTTCATGGAAATGTTTTGTGAACAAGCTTTCTGTCTAGCGAAGGAAAACAAGTCACTATGAGAAGTCCAACTTTATGCTGCTCCTGTCCTTAAAGACATGAAGTCAGAAGCATTGTGGAACAAGAGGCATGGAGCAAAACTCAGCTGCGTTGTGGAGCGAAACACACTCTAACTCATGAAGGAAATCTCCCATTTTCAAAACATGACAAACTGTTTAACACTTCTTTATGTGGTTAAATAACAGCTTTTGTTAAATGCAAACTTGTTGTGCGTCATCATCCATCTCCCAGCTTCTGTAATAAATCTGTTTGCTGTCATTTAATCCTGCAACTGTGTGGTCTCAGACCAGCTGTCGTCGACACTTCATCACATTACTGAGCCACAAAGCCGATCTAAATTTCAAACGTCAGCCTATTCAGTTCTGTTACTACGTTGCTTCATGGCACTACGACAGGTTGGTGGTGAAACCCCCAACCCCACTGCCTTGGTTCATTCAGAAATCAGAGGAGGCCCGAAGGCATAGAGCTTTTCATACGTTCATGGCATGAAGTCCAGTTTATTTATTAAGTGACATAACACATTCTCTTTCTACAAACCTCTTCTTTGCCATCCATTCCAGGCACACACATTTCCCCTTCGTCTTCATCCTCAGAGTCCTCCTCTCCCTCCTCTGTGTCCTCTTCTAACTCAGTGCTGTCTTCATCTTCTTCATCACTTCCATCCTAAAGAGGAAAAAATAAAAATAACGGTAAAAAATGATTTACAGAGTTATTCAGTGTGAACTTTCGCAGCCTAACACAATGCTTTATTCTGGTCTTCTCACCTCTTCGTTACTGCCCTCCTCCTCCTCCTCCTCCTCCTCCTCTCCCTCTTCAGATTCTTCACTGTCATCAAAAAACCTGGATTTGGAATCTCCTTTAGCCTTAGAAGAGGAGCAGGAAGGTCCGGCGTCTCCTTCAGTCTTAGTAGCTTTCCCCTCTCCGTTAGAGCTTCCTGACTCTCCACCATCAACTACTAGAGCGGAGGGGTAAAGTAAAATAAAATAAATTTTAAAAAGGCAGATTTTAAGTACGTTTTGGTAATGCTACAGAAGAATAGACCCCTGCCCTGAATACCATGTCCATACCTGAACTACTCCCTTCACTTCCTGTTTTCCGACAGGCTCTCAGCTTCGACTCACATGTCGCTCCTTGTCCTTCCTTCACCTTCTCATCGCTCTCCTTCTCGTCCACTTCTCCATTCACTCCTTCTTTCTTCTGCCCCTCAGCATCTTCTCCTTTATCTTCTGAAGCCCCAGCATCTGAGCAGGATGCCTTCTTAGCTGCCCCACTTAAAAAAGGTAAATATAATAAACCAAAATGCAATAGTTTACCAGCTCTGTTTACCACAGCAATGATGACCCTGGTAACAAAAAGTCAACATGAAGGTTTGTTGGATTACCTGGCGGCTGCAGCGTGTTTGGCAGCATTAAGGTTCTGGCCGTAGCGAACCAGCAGCTCTTCAATGGTCATAGTGGCCTCCTCGTGGAGCAGAGCTGCCTCCTCTGTGTCCACTAAGAGGACAGAAAAGAAGAATCACTCACAGTCATCCAAAAAAACTGGCATCCTACTCTTCTCTCTCATGCTTGTACTATACTGTGTGCAATTTGGTGTAGCTCATATATGTCAAACTCAAGACCCGGGGGCCAAATGTGGCCCTCGTAGACATCTTATATGGCCCCCCAAGATGATAAGTGATAAGTAAAATTCTTCTATCTCTTGAATTTTTTTCAGTAATCTTTGATTATGGTGTTGAAAGCACAATAGAGAACATCAAATGAGACCAATCAAACTCTTGTTGAGGAACCTGTGACCAACAAAAGAGGTTGGGTATTAGGGATGCGCGATATAACCGGTACACGGTAGAAACGATATAAATTTAGCCTACGATAGAGATCTGTCTTCTACCGGCTAACCGCAGAAAATCAGAGTTGTCAGATTTAATCTTTACTTTTTTTGTTTAAAACTGTGCATAAGTGGTGTTGAAGTTTACAATCAGAGTTGTCAGAGATAATCGATACTTTTTTTGTGTTGAAAACTGTGCGTAAGCGGTGTTAAAGTCTTTTCTTCGAGTGCTAAGTTGCGAAGCTATAAGCTAACTTCGTCCGGCTTGCCGTAGAGTTGCCATCGGACGCATGCGCAGAACGCTGTGTTCCGTCGAAAGTTTTTTTTTTTTTGTCGAAAGTTAAAGTAAGCGTTGGTCAGCTTTAAATCAGAGTTGTCAGATTTAATCTTTACTTTTTTTTTTGTTTAAAACTGTGCATAAGTGGTGTTAAAGTCTTTTCTTCGAGCGCTAAGTTGCGAAGCTAACTTCGTCCGGCTTGCCGTAGTTTTGCCATCGGACGCATGCGCAAAACGCTGCGTTCTGTTGAAAGTTTTTTTTTGTGTGTAAAGTTAAAGTAAGCGTTGGTCAGCTTTAGAGAAACCTGCCCTCTGATCTGTGAACAGAACGCTGTGTTGTGTGATTTTACTGCGAGACCCTCTGGTCAAAGCCACAGAGGAAACTGGTTGTCTTGTCAGCTCTCCTTAAAGCTGAAGGCGACGCCCTCTAGAGGGTTGGAGGGTGAAGTGTTTTCAGTGTAAAATTCTGCTCTGTTGTTCGTTTGACAATATTGGAAACTGTTAAGAGTTAACAACATATTCTTTAGTTTAAAACTTATGGCTAAAACTACACAAGATATATTTTGCACTGTTTTGCACTACAAGAAAGAAGCCTAATGCTTGAGTTGTTAATTATTTAAAAACTCTCTGGACCTAGTAGTGAAATTTTCTTAATAGAGATTATTTTGTGGTATAGCAGTTTTCAAAATAAATTAAGGTAAAAGGACACCCTTTTTTTATTTCTATTGCAAGTTTTATACCAAAAACATATCACGAGGCAATTTTAGACATGCTGTGGTTCAGCCGTTATTGAAAAAACCTGGCCTTGATCCTACCTCTTTGTCCAACTTTAGGCCAATTTCAAAGTTACCTTTTATTTCAAAAATATTGGAAAAAGTTGTTTACACCCAGCTGAAGGACTTTTTGGATGAATTTAAAATTTTGGAGGTCTTCCAGTCTGGTTTTAAAACCTACCATAGCACTGAATCTGCTCTTTTAAGGGTTTTTAATGATATATTTTTATCGCTGGATTCTGGAAACTGTGTTTTACTTGTGCTTTTAGATTTAACAGCTGCTTTTGACACAGTCGACCATGAAATTCTTATCGCCAGATTGGAGCAATGGGTGGGCATCACTGGCTCAGCTCTGCAGTGGTTTAGGTCCTACCTTTCAAATCGAAGTTTCAGTGTGAAGATTGATAATTTTACCTCTGCATCTGCTGCCCTCCCCTGGGGTGTACCCCAGGGATCTATCCTTGGTCCTCTGCTCTTCTCACTTTACCTTCTGCCACTCGGCTCTATTTTCAGGAAACATGGTGTGCAGTTTCATTTGTATGCGGATGACTGTCAAGTCTATTTTCCTGTAAAACAAAATGGCTCCACGCAGTCTCTTCTGGACTGTCTTGGTGACATTAGAGGGTGGATGGCGCTTAATTTCCTTCATTTTAATGATAAAAAGACCGAGGTTATGGTCTTTAGATCTAGTGCTCCTGACAGTCCCACCACTTTTGATTTTTCCTCTTTGGCCCCATATGAAAAGTCGATTGTGACAAATCTAGGAGTGAAAATTGACCCCTGCCTGAAACTGGACTGTCACATCAACAGCATGGTTAAGTCCTCGTTCTTTCATCTGAGGCGCCTGTCAAAAATCAAGCCCCTCCTTTCTAGACGCCACTTAGAGACCGTAATCCACGCTTTTATTACTTCACGCCTGGATTATTGTAACTCTCTTCTGATTGGAGTAAATAAGGCCTCGCTTTCTCGGTTGCAGCTGGTACAAAATGCTGCTGCACGATTTTTGACTGGTACAGGCAGACGTGAGCACATCACTCCAGTTTTAATGTCCCTTCATTGGCTTCCTGTCCAGTTTCGAATCCATTTTAAAGTTTTATTGTTTGTTTTTAAGTCTTTGAACGGTTTTAGTCCCTCTTATCTGTCTGAACTGCTTCAACTTTATGTGCCATCACGTGCTCTCAGATCCGCTGACCAGATGCTTTTAGCAGTCCCAAAAACCTTTTATAAGACCAGAGGAGACAGAGCATTTTCAGCTCTGGCTCCTAAATTGTGGAACGAGCTGCCACTGAAGGTCAGGCAGGCCCCATCAATATCTGTTTTTAAAACTCGTTTAAAAACACATATGTTTTCATTGGCTTTTAAACCAGAATGAGTTCACATCTCTGTTTTAGTGTTGTATTATTTTACTTGTGATGTACCGATATTTATATGATTGAGATTGATTGTTTTTATTGTTTTGTGCTTGTTTTTATTCTTGTACAGCACTTCGGACGGCTGCTGCTGTATTTTAAGTGCTTTATAAATAAACTGGTATGGTATGGTATGGTACGATATATATCGTTATCGCCACCAATTCACAATACATATCGTGATATGAATTTTAGGCCATATCGCACATTCCTATTGGGTATCTGATTTGTGTTAATGCAGTTTCTGAAACTGGCACTTAGTTTGAAAAAGGTTTAAATTTTGGCTCCCTTTGTAAGCGAGTTTGACACCCCTGGGGCCTCATGTACAAAGACTTGCGTGGATTTCTTACTGAAAAGTGACGTACGGACAAATCCAGAAAAGTGTCTACGCACAAAAAAATCCAGATTTATCAAACCCTGCGTACACCTGAATCCACGCACATTCCTTTTGTACATCACGATGAACGTGGAACTGAGCGCACATGAGAGAGTGGCCGACTCCGCCTTTGACACGCCTCCGTATGAATATGCAAAGTCATTCAAATATGCCATGCACGACAGGAATGTCGTCTCTGCTCCATTGCAAATCATGTCGGAACGTGGAAAAAAGAGGAACTTCACGGACTGTGAACAGGAATCACTTCTGAGTGAGGCAGAGAAGCACGGAAAAAGGTTTTATTCGGCACGCCTAGCGCAAAACATACCATCCACTTTTAAACAAGAAGTTGACCCATCTGCTCTAACATGCCTGTATAGGTTAGTGGTGAGCGCGCCCGCCCTTCGTCCCAAAGGTCGTGAGATCGACTCCCCCTTGGTACAACGTTTTTTTTTTTCATTCCAGATTTAAAGAACACAGGAAAACTATTTAATAAAACAACAAGAAATAGAACAATACATGAAATGAAAGGAAGCAGACGATTTCTTGTTTTGTAAATAGTTTTCATGTGTATTTAAATCTGGAACGAAAAAAAAAAAGAGAAACGTTGTACCATGCGAGATTCGAACTCATGACCTTTGGAACTAAAGGCAACCGCGCTACACACTGACCTAAACGTAGGCGTGTTGGTACAGCTTGGTTAACTTCTTATTTAAAGAAATCACATCTCATTGTTGTCAATATCGTTGCCACTATTTGGCGCATGCTTTTATATCCACTCATCTAATTGCGTCCATGTGGATGTAATAATTGTTAATCATGTGTGTTTGGTGGGATTTATGATTATTTTCATATCATGGACACAGTTTCTCTGAATAACCTGTAAGTGTCGCCAAAGGAAATATAACCACAGAAACGTGCGTACGCAAGCAGGGGAGCAGCCGTGGATTTGTACGTGGATGCGCAGATATTCCCGTTCATATCAGATTTGATACATACGCCACTTTGCGTGGAAAGTGACGTGCGCAATGTTTTTGTGCGTGCGCACGGTTGATACATGAGGCCCCTGGTGTAGATTCCAGCCCTTTAAATCTATCAGAATCTATCAGGTGTGTTCACGGATTTAAAAAAATATTTGTTATCGTTCCAAAATGGAAAATGTCATCTTCTGATTTTCTTCATCATGTACAGAGAACTTTAAAGGACAACACCCACCGTGACAGTAACAATTCACCATATTGGAGAATTACTGTAGTATTTTATGAATTTTATTTTCATTTTTGCATTTGGGCCAGGCGAGGGTTAAAAAAAAAAAAAAAAAAAACCCACTCCCGAATGAATCCGGAAACCTGGCCGAAGAGTCCCGAAGGGTCATGCCTTTTGTTACATTGATCTCCACCCAGAAAGCAAGGCAGAAGGTAGGAGTGAGTTTCCATGGAGGTTTATGAGAGTGAGAGTAAAACTGCATATTTCCTGGTGCATTTTTGTGTACAACTGGACCAGTGGTCTGCTTTTATTTATTATTTATTTTATAGACCTTTTTAATAAGATATAACACCGCTGCGACTGTTGCTGGCTGCTCTCCTCTCCTCTGCCCAGAGAGGAGCGAGCCGCGCGGCTTCTCCCTGGCTCCCCGTTCCGCTGCGGGTCAGCTTTGAAGTTCGTGCTGGGGCTCGGTTCTGTCCAGCCTTGTTGCTGGAGCACGGGGAAGCACAGAGAGCACGGGGAAGCCCGCGCGCGATGGTACATCCAGACCGACAGAGCTCCGCGCTGCGGCTGCCTTTCTGTATCCCGACCTGTCTGGTCAGCGGAGAGAATAAAAAGGCGATGCGGAAATGAATGAATTTGTCGCGATCAAGCGAATTAAACTAGTATGTCTACGTGGATGCTGCTCAGAATATGACAGACATCAGTGAGCAACCGCTTCTCTTTTTTTTTCCTCTCTTAGAGCAGCGGTCATGGAAGTTGATGAAGGCTTATTACAAGCCCAAAACCAGAAAAGTTGGCACGTTGTGGAAATCGCAAATAAAAACAGAATACAATGACTTGCAAATCTTTTTCAACCTATATTCAATTGAACACACTGCAAAGACCACATACTTAACGTTCGAACTGGTAAACTTTGTTATTTTTTGCAATTATTAGCTCATTTGGAATTTGATGCCTGCAACATGTTTCAAAAAAGCTGGCACAAGTGACAAAGAAGACAGAGAAATTTGAGGAATGCTCATCAAACACTTATTTGGAATATCCCACAGGTGAACATGCAAATTGGGAACAGGTGGGTGCCATGATTGGGTATAAAAGCAGCTTCCTTGACATGCTCAGTCATCCACATAGAAGGATGGGGCGAGGGTCACCACTCTGTGAACAAATGCGTGGGCAAATTGTCGAACAGTTCAAGAACAACTTTTCTCAACGAGCTATTGCAAGGAATTTAGGAATTTCACCATCTACGGTCCGTAATATCATCAAAAGGTTCAGAGAATCTGGAGAAATCACTACACGTAAGGGGCAAGGCCGAAAACCAACATTGAATGCCCGTGACCTTCGATCCCTCAGGCGGTACTGCATCAAAAACCGACATCAGTGTGTAAAAGATATCACCACATGGGCTCAGGAATACTTCAGAAAACCACTGTCAGTAACTACAGTTCGTCGCTACATCTGTAAGTGCAAGTTAAAGCTCTACTATGCAAAGCAAAAGCCATTCATCAACAAGATCCAGAAACGCCGCCGGCTTTGCTGGGCCCGAGCTCATCTGAGATGGACTGATGCAAAGTGGAAAAGTGTTCTGTGGTCTGATGAGTCCACATTTCAAATTGTCTTTGGAAACTGTGGACGTCGTGTCTTACGGACCAAAGAGGAAAAGAACCATCAGGACTGTTATAGGCGCAAAGTTCAAAAGCCAGCATCTGTGATGGTATGGGGGTGCATTAGTGCCCAAGGCATGGGTAACTTACACATCTGTGAAGGCACCATTAATGCTGAAAGGTACATACAGGTTTTGGAGCAACATATGCTGCCATCCAAGCGACGTCTTTTTCATGGACGCCCCAGCTTATTTCAGCAAGACAATGCCAAGCCACATTCTGCACGTGTTACAACAGCGTGGCTTCGTAGCAAAAGAGTGCGGGTCCTCCCCTGGCCTGCCTGCAGTCCAGACCTGTCCCCCATTGAAAATGTGTGGCGCATTATGAAACGTAAAATACGACAACGGAGACCCCGGACTGTTGAACAACTTAAGCTGTACATCAAGCAAGAATGGGGAAGAATTCCACCTGAAAAGCTTCAAAAATTGGTCTCCTCAGTTCCCAAACGTTTACTGAGTGTTGTTAAAAGGAAAGGCGATGTAACACAGTGGTAAATATGTCCCTGTGCCAACTTTTTTGCAATGTGTTGCTGCCATTGAATTCTAAGTTAATGGTTATTTGCAAAACAAAATAAAGTTTCTCCGTTCGAACATTAAATATATTGTCTTTGCATTCTATTCAGTTGAATATGGGTTGAAAAAGATTTGCAAGTCATTGTATTCTGTTTTTATTTGCGATTTGCACAACGTGCCAACTTTTCTGGTTTTGGGCTTGTAAAACTCCGCCTGTAACTCCAAGGCGGAATCTTTAGTGATGTGAATGCCCATATTTGGAGAGGGGCAGATCTTCCCGGAGCTTCTGCTAAAATCTGCTATAAATCATGAAATAACACATTTTGCATTATTTCTCTACAATATAAATAAACGCTCCTGTATTATTTTTAAATAAACTAATAAATATTAATGGCGATGCAATTTGAAAACATGGTGGGTCATGGACTTTAATGAAAGTTTCTTAAAACCGGACTATGCTATACTAATAAAAATACAAATAAATGTTATTGTCAGGAGAACACTCACAGTCGTCCTCCTCTGCCACCTTTTCAGCAGGTAGCTCCTCAGTCGGCCGTCCAGAAATCTGCACCAGCTCCTTGATGACCTCCTCTGTGGTCATTCTGCTGTCAATGGCCAAAAATGCATCCTCAAGTCCCTGAAAACATGTTAACATCAGCGTTGAAGAAAACAGAAAAGAGCTAAACGTTTTCTTAAAAATAACTTTTAACATGTCTCAATCAAGCAGTGCACATCGTCTCGATCTGTAATATGAACATTTCATGATGGCTTCTTCAGCTGCTCACCTTTTGCAGTTTCCCATCTTTATAAGCCTTCTGCTCTTTGATTATGTCAGGGAGATACTTTGAACAGTACAGAGCTACCTCTTCACCTAAACAACAAAACAAGAGTGCATTGTAATAAAAATCCTGTTTTTTAAGTTAAGATTTTAGCAAATAAACAGCACCCCAATTGTCCATTATAGGGTGCAGATAAAAAAATAGTGTTTCACCTCCATGTCCATCGTACACAGCAAACATAGCTGTGTCCTCATCAAAATCTGGGATGCAGTTGTGAGCATCCTGTGACACAGAAATCAAAGCAATACAAGTTTTTGTTAAGGAAACAAAGTGATATGTGGTATGATGCACAAAAGTGAAAGCATTCTACAAACTCAGACATTGAATGCCTAAAAAACAGCAACAGTAAACATCCCTTTACAAACAAATTTTCAGGGAATCAATGCATTTTTTTAACTTATAATTTTAATTTGCAATTTATTTGTGTGAGAAAAATAACTGTTACTAAAAAACTGGTTTTAATACTGTACTGGGGTGGGCGATATGGCTCAAAAATTATACAGTACTGTATTGTGATATTTCAGAGTCAGAGTCAGAGAGTCTTTATTGTCATTTGCACCGCATGTGGTACATGTGATGAAAATGAGATTATGTACACGAGGTTCCAGTTACATCCAACAACAGATGAAAGATAAAAACAGTAATAACATCTAGAACTAACTAAGAAAAACATCAACTAGTATTACACTAAGCCTAATATAGTGGAAATAAACAGCAGCACGAACATGAGTTTGTATGAGCAGATGGTAACAGATGAACACAGATGAACACAGCAACAAGAAAACAGATCAGCATCAGTATGATGTGATATTTTGCAGTGTATTTCAGAGCATTATCACGATAAGGATAAATTTTGTGATATAAAAAAAAAAAACAGAAATCAAATTTATTTATTTTACAAAATTAACTTAACATGTTGTTTTGCAGTATTATATAATTTTTTTAAAAACAACAAGGGGTAATTTTACTGAAATTAGTAATTACTTTATTTAAAGTATTCAGTCTCCAAGTATTAAAAAAAATGATATGTATTTAGATTGAAAAAGTCTGCACAAAATAGATCAACAAAATCCACCACAAAAACTAAAGTGCAGGTGTAGTTTCCTAAAACAACTAAATAAAATGAAGCTTAAGATCTGTTGAGCATAAATGAAACCTACAATATATGTTGCCTTTAAATGAGCTATAACTTCCAGAACTTGTGACAAGGTGATCAGCTGACCCTGAAGCTTGTTGGTGTTTCAGCTTCATCTATTCCTGCAGGAATGATTCATTTATCTGACTGATCTGTCTCTGATCACCTGCCTCTTGGTCTGTGGAACTCAAGAGACAGTTGAGCAGCGCGTGTTTGTACCGACAGTTTAGAGCTGGGGAGACGCAGCCACACGCAGCTCAGAGAGGGGTGGGGGGGGACGAGCTGTCTGTACCTGCAGTTTAGAGCTGGATGGAGATAAGCTGAGACACGCGTTGTTTGTTTTTAGCATTTTTGCTAGCTAGTATTGTGCGTAACTAATTTGCTTTACACCAGTACAGACAGGTGGAGGGAGGTGCGCAGTTCGGTTTGGTCGTTTGAAGCGCTCGGTTGTTAAGGGGGCGGGGCGCCCTGACGTATTACGTCATGAAATTAGCATATCCTGATAACTTTTTTGCCCGGGCAAGCTTTTTTTACTGGTATTACCGGGAACGATATATGGCCCAGCCCTATACTGTACCCCAACGCATTTAAAGCCCAGTTTCTAGTCCCTGTCCCCC
>JBBPBX010072837.1:0-17972 GCA_038048925.1 Garcialebias charrua | reverse complement strand
TAATAATAATAATAATAATAATGAATTCAATTTATAATGCACTTTTCATTAATAAAAATCTCAAAGTGCTACAAAGTGTAACAAAGCAAAGATCAAAATAAAACAAGTGATAAAATCAAATAAAATCAATAATAATATTGACTAAGATCAAAGATAAAATCATGTGGATGCAGATTAGGCTTGCTTAAAAAATAAATAAAATAAAACAAGTGATAAAATCAAGTAAAATCAATAATGATATCAGCTAAGATCAAAGATAAAATAATGTGGAGGCAGAATAGGCTTGCTTAAAAAGAAAAGTCTTTATGCTGCTTTTATTAAAGTCAGTGGAATTCCTCAGTAGAAGGGTTGGGAGGGGGAGAGCGTCAGGTTTACAAAACTTCTACAGGCGTGTTGAGATAAGACGGCCTGTCAAGGCCAGTCATGGAGCCGCATTTCAGATAAAAACGATTGTTTTGGGGACATGCAGAACTTTAATGACATCAACCTTCAGTCTGTGTTGGTCTACTTGCCTCCGAAATGTCCAAATTAAAATGACCATACCAATGGAACATGCCTGAGAAAATCCCCGAGATCTAATCCATTTAGCCAAAAGTTTGGGTTCTCGAGACATGAACCTTGCCATCATGTATGGCAGGCAGCCTAACCAGGTCCAGATTTGCTGCCAACATCTTCCATGTTTGTTAATAGACCAGGAACCAGCCAAATCCAAAAAACAGGAACCAGTTATCATAAATCCAATTAAATATGCATCCTTAAGATCCACAGACGACAGCAGAGATAGACACATCATCAAGTCTTCCAAGTTGATGAGATATCCAGCTGTGTGCATGCCAACAGGGCAAATCTGATCACCTACAGCCTGTCTTCTCTTTAAAGAACTGCTATCAGTTGTGTTGAGGGACCAACTGACCAAATTGAAGTCCATAGTTATGATTCAGAAGCTTTTATAGAAGAGAGGCTCTCAGACAGTTTCACAGAAAAGACAAAGCAAAAGCAAAGCGGATACCGAGAGGAGACGTCTGCCTTTGAGAAGAGGAAGTGTTAAAGATGAACATAAACTAGGAAGTTCAATAACTGATATGGCTTGAGCCTTAGAGAGTGAACTGGTAAAATGTTATTTATTTGACCTGAAACTATAAATTGGAACTTAAAAAAATAGCTCTCTAAAAGTAACTTTCCTATATCCATAGAAAGCAACATATTAGTCATTCTCATAAGTTGAGACATTATATTACTCAGGCACCACACTCTGCTCATATCATATGTTAGTTTTCGCAGCCAAATGAGGGAGCATCACCTTGGCGTTAGCTTTAATGTCAGGAGCTGTATGCAGTTGACATTAACTAACGTCAATGTAACTTAATATTAGCTATACAGCTCTTTGTGGCCTGTCTCATTATTGTTTATCATAAGCAAAAATTAAACTAGCAGGACCTGCTAACGTTGCTAACATCTCCATCTGCCTTCACTGACCGAACTCTGCGAACCTGTTCTTTTCCGTGGGGAAACCTTGGATTTCGCTGTCTGCCCTACCCGGTTCTGGAGGGCAGTCTGGGAGGGCAGCTGCTGCGGTCAACGTTATTACCATCAAGTTGCTAGTGGGACACGCTAACAACAAGGCCTGCTAATGCTAACAAGGACAAGGCCACACTGATAAAGCTGATAAAACATTCTGTTGTCCGTATTGTTCTTGGAACAGAGGCAGATTGCTAATTTAGCTTGCTAGCTTTGCCATCATCACTTATAGCTTGCCTTTGATTTGATTTGATTTGATTTGATTTGATGTTTATTCATTCATTTTAAAAGAACAATACAAGACAGTTTCATCAGATACAAGAATACAAGTAGGATAAAATGAAGGGAGCAGAAAGAAGATGAAATCTTATTATATCTGCCCCTTATTTCACAGTTTGTTCAACCAATGATAACCTTCAAACTACATCACAAAATGAATAATTCTACTTAATTTTTCTAACTGTAATACACAAACTACATCATTCTAACTGTAATACACAAACTACATCAGAAAATGAATAATTCTACTTAATTTTTCTAACTAGGTCGTAGTTCGATGATCGACTTTGTTGTCGTCTCATCTGATCTGCGGCCGCATGTCCTGGACACTCGGGTGAAGAGAGGGGCGGAGCTGTCAACTGACCACTACCTGGTGGTGAGTTGGCTCCGATGGTGGGGGAGGATGCCGGTCAGACCTGGCAGACCCAAACGTATTGTGAGGGTCTGCTGGGAACGTCTGGCAGAGTCTCCCGTAAGACGGAGCTTTAACTCCCACCTCCGGGAGAGCTTTGAACACGTTCCGAGGGAGGCGGGGGACATTGAGCCCGAGTGGGCCATGTTTCGCGCCTCTATTGTCGAGGCAGCTTATCGGAGTTGTGGCCGCAAGGTTGTTGGTGCCTGTCGTGGTGGCAACCCTCGAACCCGGTGGTGGACACCGGCGGTGAGGGATGCTGTCAAGCTGAAGAAGGAGTCCTATTGGGCCTTTTTGGCCTGTGGGACCCCGGAAGCAGCAGATAGGTACCGGCAGTCCAAGCGGCATGCGGCTCGGGTGGTTGCTGAGGCAAAAACTCGGGCGTGGGAGGAGTTCGGAGAGGCCATGGAGAATGACTTCCGTACGGCTTCGAGGCGATTCTGGTCCACCATCCGGCGTCTCAGGGGGGGAAAGCGGTACGCGACCAACACCATTTATGGTGGGGATGGCGTGCTGTTGACCTCAACTCGGGATGTTGTGAGTCGGTGGGCGGAATACTTCGAAGACCTCCTCAATCCTACTGGCACGTCTTCCACTGAGGAAGCGGAGCCTGGGGACTTTGGATCGGGCTCTCCAATCTCTGGTGCGGAGGTCGCCGAGGTGGTTAAAAAGCTCCGCGGTGGCAAGGCTCCGGGGGTGGATGAGATTCGTCCTGAGTTCCTTAGGGCTCTGGATGTTGTGGGGTTGTGTTGGCTTACGCGACTCTGCAATATCGCGTGGACATCGGGGGCAGTTCCCTTGGATTGGCAGACTGGGGTGGTGGTTCCCCTATTCAAAAAGGGGGACCGTAGGGTGTGTTCCAACTATAGAGGGATCACA
This sequence comes from Garcialebias charrua, assembly GCA_038048925.1. NCBI lineage: Eukaryota > Metazoa > Chordata > Actinopteri > Cyprinodontiformes > Rivulidae > Garcialebias > Garcialebias charrua. The sequence continues at coordinate 14,884 of JBBPBX010072837.1, read as the reverse complement.
CTCTTAAGCCTCCCTGGTAAGGTCTATTCAGGGGTTCTGGAGAGGAGGGTCCGTCGGATAGTCGAACCTCGGATTCAGGAGGAGCAGTGTGGTTTTCGTCCTGGTCGTGGAACACTAGACCAGCTCTACACCCTCAACAGGGTCCTGGAGGGTGCGTGGGAGTTTGCCCAACCAGTTTACATGTGCTTTGTAGACTTGGAAAAGGCATTCGACCGCGTCCCTCGGGGGGTTCTGTGGGGGGTACTCCGGGAGTATGGGGTACCAGGCCCATTGATATGGGCTGTTAGGTCCCTGTACGACCGGTGTCAGAGCTTGGTCCGCATTGCCGGCAGTAAGTCAGGCTCGTTTCCGGTGAGAGTTGGACTCCGCCAAGGTTGCCCTTTGTCACCGATTCTGTTTATAACTTTTATGGACAGAATTTCTAGGCGCAGCCAAGGTGTTGAGAGGATCCGTTTTGGTGGCCTTAGAATCGCTTCTCTGTTTTTTGCAGATGATGTGGTCCTATTGGCTTCATCAGCTCGTGATCTACAGCTTTCACTGGAGCGGTTTGCAGCTGAATGCGATGCGGCCGGGATGAGGATCAGTTCCTCCAAATCCGAGGCCATGGTCTTGAGCCGGAAAAGGGTAGCGTGCCCTCTCCGGGTCGGGGAGGAGGTCCTGCCCCAAGTGGAGGAGTTTAAGTATCTCGGGATCTTGTTCACGAATGAGGGAAAACTGGAGCGTGAGATCGATAGGCGGATAGGTGCAGCGTCCGCAGTGAAGCGGGCGCTGTACCGGTCTGTCGTGGTGAAGAGAGAGCTGAGTCAAAAGGCAAAGCTCTCAATTTACCGATCGATCTACGTTCCCACCCTCATCTATGGTCATGAGCTTTGGGTTATGACCGAAAGAACAAGATCTCGGATACAAGCGGCTGAAATGAGTTTTCTCCGCAGGGTGGCTGGACTCTCCCTTAGAGATAGGGTGAGAAGCTCAGTCATCCGGGAGGGACTCGGAGTAGAGCCGCTGCTTCTCCACATCGAGAGGAGCCAGTTGAGGTGGCTCGGGCATCTGGTTAGGATGCCTCCTGGACGCCTCCCTGGTGAGGTGTTCCGGGCATGTCCCACCGGGAGGAGACCCAGAGGAAGACCCAGGATACGCTGGAGGGACTATGTTTCTCGGCTGGCCTGGGAACGCCTTGGGATTCCCCCAGAGGAGCTGCTCCAAGTGGCTGGGGAGAGGGAAGTCTGGGCCTCCCTACTTAGGCTGCTACCCCCGCGACCCGACCCCGGATAAGCGGAAGAAAATGGATGGATGGATGGATAATACACAAACTACATCACAAAATGAACAATTCTATTTAATTTTTCTAACTGTAATACACAAACTACATCACAAAATGAATAATTCTACTTAATTTTTTCTAACTGTAATACACAAACTACATCACAAAATGAATAACTCTACTTAATTTTTCTAACTGTAATACACAAACACACTAAGCTACATCATCAGTCAACATAAGTGTAATACACAAACACACTAAGTTACATCATATATAGTTTTTGAGCAAGTCCTTTTTGACCTTTTTCTTAAATGTATACATTGATTTTGCATTTTTAACATCACTCTCCAGAGCATTCCACAATCGAACTCCCTGAATTGAGGTAGACCGTCCCTTTAAGCTGGTTCTGAATTGTGGTTTGATGAATATCTCTGTCCATTTGAGATTGTAATAACTTTGTCTTTTTATAAAATTTCTTTGGATATTTAAAGGTAATGTGTTATTATTAGCCCTATATATAACTGATAAAATACTGTAGTGATACAGGCCCTCTGTCTTGACCTTCAAGTACACCTCTCTGCATCTCTCTGAAACTCTCAGTGTTACACCTTCTTGAAACTCTCAAGGAGACAAATGGACACTATATTTCGTTACAATTATTTTGAATTAATGGACACCAATTAATCAGATTGAACTTTCTTTTTAATGTGTGTTAATTCAGAATTGATCTACAGTATATTTTGTCATTTAATGATGATCTGTTACTTTCATGAGTTTTGACCTTCTGCTGGTTTTATTTCTGCAAGAACAAGCAGGTTCTGAATCTGGGACATGAGCCATGGTAAACTTTTAACTTGCAACTTCCTTCTCTGTTTTGTCTGTGAAAGTTAGCCATAATATTCTCTGTGCTCACAAGCAGGCCATCTGGCCGATTCTGTAAACAGTTTTCCTGTTGTCCGTCAGAGACAGTTCTGCCTATCAGATGAAATATCCATCTCTTATTTTGTTAAACCAGCCAATAGTTATTAAGGAGGTGGGTCAGACCCCGCCTCCCATATAAAGGTGCACTTCCTATTTTGACTTTAGTGCTTTTCGAGAGAACTAGCTCACAACTTGCTTCTCTCCTCTGGGAAAGCTGGAGACGTTCCGGTCATTGTGTCAATTAGACCCACGTTTCAGCTGGTGTTACAGTAAAGCTTACTGTAACCCACTCATTCATTTCTGAAAGAATTTGTTTTCTGAAGTTTTATTTTGAAAATCCGTCAGTGCGATTGGGGCCTGTTCCTGCCGGTGAAAGCGTGCTCCCGGCTCGTCTAATCCAGCCATACACGCACGAAGTCGACTGGACGTGAGCTGGACCACACAGTCCGTTAGTGTCCACAAACTTCTCAGCCCTCATCTTCAGGGGACGTATCGTCACCAGGTAAAGAGGCTTGTTTGTATGCTGCACGTGTCGGAAGTACAGCTGGACCTGTTTGGGAGAAGGTGCCACCCTGTAGCTTCAAAATAATTAACTTCGGTTAACTTAGCTTTCAATCTTTAATCTTCCTCCTATTTCTTCCTTTCCTTAACACAGTGAAATTAAGTAATGTGCCAACAGTTAAAGTTCCTAACTGTCTGTTTGTTTTAATTTGAATTCTTGTCAACGTAGTTATTAAATCAGAGCTAATATCGATACAAATGTTTAATGTACTTTCATGATAAATTCAATAAAAGGTCTATTTTCTGATAGACCAACATAAATTGAAGTCTCTTGTGAAGTTACATTTCTGGCTAATCACATCACCAATTTATTGATTTAAAAGTTTTGGCTGATGGTGCTGCGTCAGATAAGACAAAGCAGAAAAGCACTGAACGCTTGGCAAAACTGGCACTTTTGCTGAAGGCCAAATTGGACCTTGTGGTGGTCAGAGGCGATGAGCTCTCGAAGGAGCGGGATACTGCAGTCGTGGCGTACCAGGCTGCTGCAGACAGATGTGATAAGCTTCAGGCCGCAGCGTTGCAGGAGGTTGAGTCTTTAAAGCTGCAGCTGCAGTCACTCACAGACTCACATGAGGACAGCATTCGTGCTAGGGAGGATGCTTATAGCCAATCTCTGGTAGACAATGATGCATTGCTGCAACAATGCAATGTGTTAACAGCTGAAAATGATGATGTGACGGGGAGGTTGGAGACATGCGAGTCAGAGAGGTATAATTATAACCTGTATTGGCAGGCGTCACAGGCGAGTATGGCTCTAGTTCAACAGAAGTTGACAAGATGTGAACAAGAGATGGTTGTGTTCGAACAATGTTTGTCGGTTCTACAAGGTCAAAATGATGGCCTGAGTGCCCAATTAACAGATTGTAAGTCTGAATTGGCCTCTACTACCGATAAACTCAGTAAGGAGAGGAGGGCGTGTGTGGAGCTCATGTCAAAACTGGGCAAAATGCCATCCACCCCTCCACCACTTCCTCCTCCACCACCACCATCCTCTCCCACACCTGTTGGTCCCACACCTGTTGATCGGCCCTCATTCCCTCCTGCGCCTCAAGACCCACCGCCTCCACCACCACCAGCTTCACTCACACCTGTTGGTCTGCCCTCATCCACCCCTGGGCCTCCACCTCCCTCACACCCGTCCGCGCCTCAGCACCCACCCCCATTCGTAGGTGTGTATCCGTGGATGGGTCCTGGTTACCCCTGGCCTGGTATGCCATTTGGGGCGCCAGGTGTGTTCGATAAGAATTATCGGATGCCTCTGTCAATAGACCAACTCCATAAGCTGTCTAAATACATTCAGCGCTTTGAACCAGGGGACTTGGGTTCTAACGAAACCAAAGCCTACCTGAAAAACCTGGAGTTGAAGCTAGATCGCTTCTCCAATGTCACGGTTGCCGATAGGATCACTCTAATCAATCTCACCTCTAGCAGGGAGGTGCAGTATCTTATTGAACGTCAACCGGAGGACATAAGGAACGACTATAAGCGTCTGTGTGATGTTATTATCACGAAATTCACTCCTCGCGCGGGAATTGATGGTTTCCAAGCCGCGGTGAAGATCAAGCAAGGTCGCAACGAACATCCACAGGTCTATTACAAAAGGTTCTTCCAGGCTTACTTTGGTAATCGGAACGAACCTAGGATGGAGGAGGAGAGACATTTTAAGTGTCACTTCATCGAAAACTTGCATCCTGAGATAGGTTCGTCGGTTGAAATCATGGCCAACGGCGAAAGGAACACCATCACGGAGGTGTTGGAGTATGCCGTACGTGTTTTTGAGGCATACAGCAAATGCAGGGCTCCCATAGAGGCATTTCCAAGTGAGAGGGGCTTGTTCCGTCCACTGGAGCTAGAAGGAGCGCGAGCGTCTGCTCCTTCTTCTGGTGTCGGCGAGACGAAGCGGGACGCCCTACGGGCACCTCGGAATGATGATGTTCGCCCCACTGGTGAGCCAAGGTGGTTCAGGTCTGGTCAGGAGGTGGGCAGCGATATAAAAAGGGGATGCACGTCCTAATGTTGCGAAGTACGGTCAGCAGGTTGACTCGCGCAACAAGGGCTCCCAGAGGGGACCCTCAAACAAGGGTGCTGCTCCGCCTACACCTCGGAAAAGTGTGCCCGAGACGGGCGCTGGGCAACGCAAGCCCCAGAAAATTTATCCTAAACCTCTGAGTTCAGAAGAGACCGAGGTCATACGTCGGTTGTTAGGAAATTTGCAGGCTGCTAACAAAGATAAGAAGCCTGATGCGTTGTACGGTGCTGTCATTGATAGTAACTCGGAGCACGCAGATGGCAACAGTGACACTATTACTGACAGTCAACAAGACATTGGTCAGCATGATACTGTCAGTCGGAGCGCAGACAGTCAGACCATTGACAGTCTAGCACATGTCAGTCAACATGACATTGACCATGACCCTGACATCATTGTTACAGAGCCAGAGAGCCCCTTATCAGAGATAAAGGGGGATACCCCGCTGACCAGTGACAGTGACTCGTCACAAACTGGTCTCACTGACACGCGTGTGACTGCACTGCCGGTTCAGGTGGTTCACCATGACACTGACAATGGTAGACGTACAAAACGTCGGGAAGAACCTGCGTGCGATAGGTGGTTCCTGTGCGACCTTTACAGAAAGGGGCCCGCTATGAAGGCTTACCTGTCAGTCACGTTAGAAGGGGTCCTCACCCAAGACGCCCTCCTGGACGGTGTTGCCGACATATCCATTATGTCACCCACACTGTTCGAGGAGCTGAAAACAGCCGCTAAGAGTGTTGACAAAGAAATACCCCTGACAGAATGTGCTATAGAGTTGCGGGGACTCTCAGAAATGGGAACAACCCTGACAGCTATTGCCATGGTTCACATGCAGATTGGCGAGACGACAATTTACCATCCGGTACATGTGTCTACGGTGGACTCCATCCCATTTCTGGTCGGCCAAGATTTTATCAATCGCTTTGAAGCGATTATAAATTATGGTGATCGGACGGTGTGGGCTACAGTGAGCAGTCCACTGCCAATTGATATGCCTCTGCTGGGCGATACAGACTGTGTGACCACGGGTACCGCGGAAGGCATGAGGGAACGCCCATCCGAGAGCGCATGCCCGGTATGTGGACCTTCGACATCAGGTGAGGCAATAGAGACACCACAGGTGGGCCTCCTATGCGAGCTGAAACATTCGGCACTCACGGGACATTACCTACCCCAGGTAGTGAACGGTGTAGGGATCCAGGGATCCCACACCGATGATGCTGTGTTGTCCCCATGGTCAGAGAGGTCTGCGATCAGCTGAGCTTTCTATGAAACCTTGTTTCATAAGCATGAAGGTCTTATACGGCTCAGAAAGTCTTTCCGTTTTTCTTTAGATCCCGACAGTTGTGAGGAAATGACCGCGAGAGTAGTCATTTGCCTGTCACTGTCCTGGAACCAACGTAGACTGGTCCACCCGTTCTTAGTGGTCACTAACTTACCACACGCAACCTATTTAGGCTCTGACGTTTTGGTAAGATTGGGTGTCTCTGTAGACGTCAACAACGAGGTACTGTGGTCGCTGGACACAGCCAGGAAAGATTCTCCTGTGTTAACTACAGAAAATCTTAAGGCTGGACAAACCATACCAGAGGTCTGCCAGGTTGCTAGCAGTCATGACACCACAGTACCACCTCGGGCTGACAACCAAATGGTGACAATTCACATCGTGAAAGGTCAGGTTATTAGCCGACAGCAGGCTTGTTTTCAACCATCTCCTACGTTTCTCGACTTAGGGCTGTCCGTGGTGGCCACATGCAAAGTGGACCTCGACTGTAGAACCTCGTCCGTTGCTGTGTGTAACACAGGCACAGACGAGGTACTGATCCCAAGAAACACGCGGCTAGGATGGTTGATCTCTACTGATTTCCATGATTTTGAACTTAGCGTTCCATTTCTGGGAGGCCTCCCAGAAAACTTGTTTCCACATCATCACGTAGGGCGAGTCTTGTTCACAAAACCAACAAGGGCCATAACCCTCTTCTCCCCAAGTGAGTCCGGCCATGACCCAGTCATTAGGTTCGGTTTCAACGGTGAAAAAAGTCTTGGCCTTCGAACTTATAGTGCCCTACCTGTAGACAGGTTGTACGACACTGACAGGATCTCAATGGAGCTCCCCAATGAACAAGAACCCACCTCGGTTGCTTCACAGGTTGAACAGGTGATCGCTCAGGCCGACGCCCTGAAAACTGATGAAGAAAGGGACAAGCTTCGCAAAGTTCTCTTAAAATAGAGAAATCATTCTCGACTGACTCTATGGATTGTGGGTTGACCACGATCCACAAAGTAAGCATCCCAACCCCACTTGACGCTCCACCTGCGTTCGTCAGACAATACAAGATTCCTCTGGCAGCTCATGAACCTGTCAGGGATATCATTGATGACTTGTTGGGAAAGGGTATCATCAGATACTGTAACAGCACTTACTCTGCGCCTATATGGCCAGTGTTAAAACCAAATGGTAAATGGAGACTCACCATTGACTACAGAAAGCTGAACAAACAAGTTCCCTTATCCAGGTGGCCCATGACCCAGCTCCAACAGGAACTGCCCAAGGTCACCAATGGTAAGTACTTTTCCACCCTCGACATCGCCTCTGGTTTTTGGACCATCCCCGTGCGTGACGAGGACCAGTACAAACTTGCTTTCACTTTTGGTGGTCGTCAATACACCTTTAACAGGTGTCCATTTGGCTACGCTAACTCACTTGCAGAGTTCAACATCTTCTTGAACAAAGCATGTCCAGACGCCCACAAGCGTGGGACACTGATTTACGTGGACGATATCCTTTTGAGGTAGCCAACACTGGATTTACATTTGGCTGAGATCGACCACGTTCTGAATCAACTGACAACTGCTGGTGCTAAGATTTCATTGTCAAAATGCCAGTGGTGCAGATCCAAAGTGGACTACGTTGGCCTACTTGTAGGTCCAGACGGAGTACAACCACAACTGACTCGTACCCAGGGCCTTAACAATCACAAAGTCCCCACCAATCTCAAAGAACTGCAAAGTTTTCTTGGCGTGTGCAATTATTCGAACCAATTCATAGAGAACTATGCAGACCTGGCTAAACCGCTGACTATACTCCTGAAGAAAGACGTTCCGTTTGTCTGGACTGACAAACAGCAGCAGGCGATGGACGCTCTTATAGACAGGATCAAGTCAGCCCCATGTCTAGTCTACCCAGACTATAACAAGGAGTTTCACTTGGAAGTGGGCTTTTCAGCTCATTGCATGAGTGCAGGTCTGTACCAAATACACGACAGAGACAAACGTGTAGTGGCCTACGCCAGCAAGACAATGGCAGGCCCCGAGTTGAAATTCTCGGACTGTGAGAAAGCTTTACTGACCACGGTGTGGGCAGTAAAACATTTCTCCAGCTACATTGGGGGACAGAAGATCATTGTTGAAACACACCACCAGCCGGTGACTTTCCTGAACAGCCAACGCATCAGAGATGGCGTGGTTACAAACTCACGTGTTGCAACGTGGCTCATGGCGCTTCAGAGTTTTGTCCTAGACATCCGCTATGGTCAAAATAAGAAGTCGCATTTGGGCACTGACTTGGCTATCTGTCAGGAATGCACAAACGATGTGCCAGCCACCCAGCCACCTGCTAGGGAAAGGACCTTGGTGACGGAGGATCCAAATCACCACTTCTTTGATGATAATATCTGTAAGGGTATGACAACATTGTACGTGGATGGGTCTGCATTCCGCAACGACAACATCTGCAGGGCAGGTGGTGGAGGGGTAATCCTCCGTGACCTTCAGCAGAGCACTTTCAGCTACAGCTTAGGCTCTCAGACTTCTCAGTACGCTGAGATTGCGGGCATCCTAATAGCTCTCCAGTTGGTTGTAGGACATTCCATCAAGACACTAGTCATCTGTACTGACTCTAACTATGCTCGGTTGAGTTTCGCCTGTCATCTCGCTGTGTGGAAGCAGAACGGTTTTCTCACAAGCGACAGGAAGGCGGTCAAACACAAAGAGCTCTTCATGGCGTGTGATCACTTGGTGACGTTACACGACATTCAGATCTACTGGAAAAAGGTTCCAGGACATTCAAGAGTCCCAGGCGATGACAAGTACTATAATGACATTGCAGATTCTTTAGCCAAAGAAGGAGCCGATAAAGGTCAGCTGTGGTCCTTTGACCCCTCCTGGTTGGTCAAGACTCTGCCAATACAACCTACTGTCGAGGTTATGGCAGTCACACGTGCACAGGCCGCAGCCAGACCTGCCGACAACGCAGTCTCGGTACGACCTGCACTGACTGACACAGACATCGTCCGACTGCAGAAGTTGGACCCTGCTATCAAGTCCATGATGCTGTACCTGACTGACCCTGACAATAATACTCTGTCCAAAGACGAGCTGGATTCTGATCCTGACCTCAGGGTACTCTATCATCTGCGCTCGCAGCTGAAATTGATCAAAGGCATCCTAACTTTTACCCATGGACCAGCGTCCTCACCAGTGTTCGTGGTTCCCCATGGCCACAGGGGGGTGATGTTAGTTCATGCCCATGATCTTGTTTTGAGGTCAGAGGATCAGATACTCTTAACCCTTAGATGCATAAGTGGGGTCAAAAATGACCCCGAGGGTTGTTATTCTTCTAAATCTCTGAAACTAAAAGTTTTTACTCTTCCATATTCCAGGTATTCCTCATAAAACATGTTTGTGACTTCAAGCCATTTGAATTTTTTTATGTTTTTATACATTTTCAGAAATTGCAGTTTTTGTGTCACTACCCCAGTTTTTCATGAGTGGGGTCAAAAATGACCCCAAGCATTTCCAATGGAATCTCAAGGGTTTGCTTTGGGAACCTTTGATTCTTACCAACTGTGACTGTCAAGATACATTTTCTGTCTCATTTACACATCTGATACCTGCAGTCTCACCACTAGGAGGTCAGTTTGACACAGCAGCAAACATGTATTATCTTCATTTACCAACTCCATGACTTTACTGATAGAATATCCTGTTGGTCAACAAAGTAGACACTCTTAGCTAACTACAAAATAATGTTAGTACTTAAGCTAGCTAACATTACACTAGCTTAGTAAGCCAGCTGATATTACTGGATTTGTTGTGTAGAAACTCACTGTATTCATAATTCCTTGTAACAAATGCAAACCTGTTGGATAACCTATTACATATTATTATATATATTATATTATATATATATTATTTTAAAAATCTGTATGCCTCTTTTATGATTGTCTATTGTTGCTGTTGTCCATTGTTGTCATAGTCCTTTGTTGAAACCAAGTCTCATGTTTGTCTGTTTTATGTTTTCTCATCTAAACTATCATGACTATTTGGAGGACAGCGATACCCGAAGACCTTGCTCGAGATATGACCCTGAACGGATGGAATGAAGAACCCATCAGTGGTACTGACTCGGGATCTGGCATCTTGAATGTAGAGGATACAGATTATTGTCCACCTGGACATGTCAGGCTGTCTGGAAACCAACCTGCCTCTGCTGAACAAGATCAGTCAGACACGGAGGAGTCCTCTGAGACCTCCAAAGAGGGAATGGATATTGTGTCCAACAGAATGAGCCATGAGGGCTCTTACTAGGCAGAGTTATCTCCCACTCAGGCTAAAACACCAAGCCACAATTTACTGAGAAGTCGGTCAGGGCCTGCACCTGGGTTTAGCACCATCTCTCAATAGATGCATGAAAGCTGTTTATCACCGATAGTACATTAGAAGAGCAGCACGGTGGCGCAACTAGTAGAGCTGCTGCCTCTCAGCGAGCAGGTACCTGGTTAAAATCCCGGTCCGGGGGCCTTTCTGGGTGGAGTTTGCATGTTCTCTCCGTGCATGCGTGGGTTTCCTCCGGGTACTCCGGTTTCCTCCCACAGACCAAAAACATGCATGTTAGGCTGATTGGTAACTCTGAATTGTCTCTAGGTGTGAGTGAGAGAGTGAATGGTTGTTTGTCTCTATGTGGCCCTGTGATGGACTTGCGACCCGTCCAGGGTGTACCCCACCCCTCGCACAGTGATTGCTGGACATGGGCACCGGCGACCCCCGTGACCCAAAAATGGAAGAAGCGGGTAAAAGATAATGGATGGATAGTATATTAGAAGAGGTGTTGACATGAACAAACATGGAGGGAAGAAGAGTCGCAACAAGCAGAGGAAAATAGTGGAAAAATCTAAGCAAACAGGAGCTCATGGCCTTCATTGGAGTGACCATTCTTGCAGGAAGTGAGAAGAACTGGAATGTACCAATGTGTGTGCTCTTTGGGAGTCTTCTACACAACCCAAGGTACCCTGAACCTACCAACCGACATCTCTGAAACTGGAAGATGTGGAGTGACAAAAGTTGCAAACAAGTAACAGGAGAGAGGCACAGAGGGCCAACAGAAGAGAAAGAGGTGCCAGATGTGTCCAATAAACAAAGATTACAAAGCCACCAATTGGTGCAGGAAATGCAGTACCCCAGTGTGCAATGGTCACAGCCAAAAGCAAATAATTAGTGACAACTGCACACAGTGAATAGAGAAAATATGTTTGCGTAGGCACATGTGAGTGTACAGTGTTCTGGTTGTATGTTCATTCTCTTTTTTGTCCTTCAGACAGATAGACATTCTATAATTTTTGAAGATTTTTGATGTTATTTCGTGAGATTTTTTTAAATAAAAAGTTATGAATAACCATGTTAAATCTAAAATCAGTCTTTTGTTGACCCAAATATAATAAACATAACTGCCTTTAACCAAAATTAAAGACATAATTTAAATTCATTGCAAAAACCCATTGATTCTAATTGGGGTCATTTTTGACCCCACTCATGGAAGAATGTAGGTATTGGTTGTTCATGCATCCTAGGGTTAATAGTTCCAGAAACTTGCCTCAAGCGCAGAGGTGACATGGCGTTCTCTGTAGCAGGCCCAAGACTCTGGAACGAGTTACCGCTGCTCATCAAACAGGCCCCCTCCCTCTCGGTTTTCAAATCCCGGTTAAAAACTCACTACTACTCCATTTCTTTCCATACCATACCATACCATTTTATTTATAAAGCACTTTAAACAGGAACAAGTCCACACCAAAGTGCTGGACAAACAAACACGCAACAGGCAACACAGACAATGAAGTACAACACGAAAAACATAAAAACATTGCAGATCATAAATCAAACGATCCAATACAAATCAGCTGGCATTGAAAGCAATGGAGTAGTAGTGAGTTTTTAACCGGGATTTGAAAACCGAGAGGGAGGGGGCCTGTTTGATGAGCAGCGGTAACTCGTTCCAGAGTCTTGGGCCTGCTACAGAGAACGCCCTGTCACCCCTGCGCTTAAGGCGAGTTTCTGGAACTATTAAGAGTACCTGATCCTCTGACCTCAAAGCACGTGGAGGGACATATGGGTGTATCAGATCCGAGAGATAGGCGGGGGCGAGACTGTTCAGCGATTTGTAGACATACATGAGAATTTTGAATTGGATTCGAAGATGAACCGGTAGCCAGTGAAGGGAGGCCAAGACTGGTGTAATGTGCTCTCTTTTGCGTGTGCTGGTTAGAAATCGGGCAGCTGCGTTCTGAACCAGTTGTAATCGTGCAATGGTGGCTTGACTGACGCCAAACAGAAGTGAATTGCAGTAATCGAGCCTAGATGTAATGAATGCGTGAATCACTGTCTCCAGGTGCTTTTTGGATAATATGGGCTTCAGCTTAGACAGACGCCTCAGCTGGAAAAAACAGGATTTGACGATCATGTTTACATGACTGTTGAGTTTCATGGAAGGATCCATTATCACTCCCAGATTTTTGACTTTTTGTTTTTCGGACAGGGGTAGAGCAGACAGGTCAATGCAGTGGTTTGAGGTTGTGTCATTGGGAAGGAACAATATGGCTTCAGACTTCTTATCATTGAAGCTTAAGAAATTTAAAGCCATCCAGTCCCTGATGTCAGCCAGGCAGTCGAGCAGAGGTTGAATAGAGCCTGTACCATTTTGTCTTAGGGGGAAGTAGATTTGACAGTCATCAGCGTAGAAGTGGAAAGGTATATTGTGTTTCCGGAAAATAGCACCGAGTGGCAGCAGGTATAAGGAGAACAAGAGAGGACCCAGGATGGACCCCTGCGGAACCCCCCATTTAAGAGCCGCCACTGCAGAAGTAAAATCATTGATGGACACACAAAAAGACCTGTCAGAGAGGTAGGATCTGAACCAGTTTAGGGCTGATCCTGAGATGCCCACCCACTGCTCCAACCTAGCAATGAGGATCTCATGGTCGATGGTGTCGAAAGCGGATGTGAGGTCCAATAGGACAAGCAGCACAGAGTCACCAGTATCTGTGGATAGAAAGATGTCGTTAAAAACCTTCAGTAGGGCAGTTTCAGTGCTGTGGAGGGATTTGAAGCCAGACTGGAAAAGCTCGGGGATAGCGTGATCCTCCAGGAAGCACTTTAGTTGGGACTCAACTATTTTCTCTAGAAGTTTAGAAACAAATGGGAGTCTGGAGACAGGCCTGAAATTGGATAATACTGACGGGTCGAGGTTTGGTTTTTTCAGGAGGGGTTGAACAGCAGCATGTTTTAATGATTTTGGCACCACACCCGAGGATAGACTGCTATTTACAATCGAGAGAATGGAGGGACCTAGAGTGTGAAAAACCTCCTTTAGAAGCCGCGGGGGGACCACATCGAAGGGGGAGCCAGATGGTTTCAGGTTGCACATGACCTGCTCTAGAGAGGACAGAGAGACTGGTTCAAAATGGTCAAACACAGCAACAGATTGAGGTGGGATGGATGGATCGTGAGATGGAGGAGAAATGAGAGCCCTGGTGGTTGCGATTTTATCTAAAAAGAAATGTTGGAAGTTCTCGCACAGCTCAGTCGAGGCTTCCATGGGTGATTGTTCAGTGAGGTGGAGAACAGAGTTTAGGGTGGAGAACAGAACTCGAGGGTTACGAGAGTTTGCAGCAATGATATCAGAGAAGTATTGTGATTTAGCAGTTTTCACTGCTTTCTGATATCGGCGCCAGCTCTCTTTTACCATCTCAAAAGAGACCTGCAGACTGTCTTTTTTCCACTTCCTCTCCACCTTTCGGCATTGCTGCCTAGCAGCTCTGGTCGTGTCATTCAGCCACGGTTCGGCCCTGAGTTTTGGTCTTCTCAGTTTAATAGGCGCTACTTGATCCAAAGCCTTTAAACAAACAGAGTCAAACTGGTTTGTCAGCTCCTCAGTGCTGGAGAGGAACCCCGGGGGCTGAATTAACATGTCATTGTTGTAAACCTCAGTGAAACGTGCGGCAGTTAAATGGTTAACATTCCTGCCTTTACGTGCAGGAATGCATGTTTTAGGAGTTACATGGGGGATGGTAAACTGAAAATTCACTGGCCTATGATCTGAGAATACATTGTCTCCTATTTCAAGGTTTGAAACGGTCACATCACATGTTAAAACAAGGTCCAACAAATGTCCACGCTGCTGTGTGGAAGAGTTCACGTGTTGAGTTAAATTAAATGAGTCCAATAAATCTAAAAAGTCCTTAACCATGGGCTTCTCAGGACAACACACGTGCAAGTTGAAGTCGCCTGAAATGACGACCCGAGAATATTTAGCTGTAATTTCAGCCAAGAAATCAGAAAACTCGCTGATGAAGTTCTTAGAACGAGGCGGCCGGTAGACAAGAGCACACAAAGTTACAGGTGAATGTCCGAGTTCAAACACAGTCAGCTCAAAGCTGGAGCAGGAGACTGGAATGGACAGTTGTTTACAGTCAAAAGTTGATTTGAAGATAGTTAATAACCCACCGCCACGACCTGATGGTCGCGGGTCGTTAAAAAACAAACAGTTTGGTGGTATTATTTCCGTCAGCGCGCAGGACTCACCCGACGACATCCACGATTCTGTGATGCAGAAAAAGTCCAAGTCGTGCTCTTCAAAGTAATCCCTGAGGATGAACGTTTTGTTGCAAACAGATCGGGCGTTGACAACACAGAATTTGATGATATCCGAGCTAGCCGCTGATGAGCTGCTAGCAGCTGATGTGCTAACAGCTGGTGGGGGGGCGCGCGTCCGCAGCTCGCTTGCCCACAGAGAGCTGCTCCGGCCGGAGATCCCCGTTGTTTTCCTGGTCCGT
>JBBPBX010072836.1:7054-17972 GCA_038048925.1 Garcialebias charrua | reverse complement strand
ATAACAAAAAAAAAACGAAATCATAACTATTTGACAAATTTAACTTAACATGTTGCTTTGCAGTATTATATAAAGTTTTAAAGACAACAAGGGGTAATTTTACTTAAATTACTTTATTTAGTAAAGTATTCAGTCTCCAAGTATACAAATAAAAAATAAAAATGATCCTTCTATTATTTAGATTGAAAAAGTCTGCACAAAATATAAATCAACAAAAACCACCACAAAAACTACTTTCCCAAAACAACTAAATACAATGAAGCTTAAGATCTGTTGGGTATAAATGAAACCTACAACAAAATATGTTGTCTTTAAATGAAGTACAACTTCCAGAACTTGTAACAAGGTGATCAGCTGACCCTGAAGCTTGTTGGTGTTTCAGCCTCATCTATTCATGCAGGAATGATTAATTTCTCTGATTCATTTTTCTTGACAGATCAGTCTTTGATCACCTGCCTCTTGGTCCGTAGACCGACTGTGGAACTCAAGAGACAGTTGAGCTGTGCATGTTTGTACCAACAGTTTAGAGCGGGGGAGACGTAGCCCGCATTGGCAGCTCAGAGCGGGGTGGGGGAGGGGGAGACAGTTGAGCTGTCTGTACCTGCAGTTTAGAGCTGGATAGAGAGAAGCTGAGATGTGCGTTGTTTGTTTTTAGCATTTTAGCTAGCTAGTATTACACACAACTAATTAGCGTTACAACATTACCGACAGGTGGAGGAGGTGCGCAGTTCGGTTTGGTCATTCAGCGCGCTTGGTTGTAAAGGGGACGGTGTGCCCTGACGTATTACGTCATAAAATTAGCATATCAAAATTTCATTTTTTTACCCAGGCAAGCTTTTTTTTACCGGTATTATTATAAACGATATGATATGGCCAAGCCCTAAATGAGGGGTTGAGTGTCTTGTCCAGGGACACTTCAACATGTGACTGCTGGTGGAATCGAACCCCCGACTGCTCTAACCACTCAGCCACAACTGCCTCTTAATACATTGTCATGGTGAAAAACGCATGAAGCTAATCCTGAAAAATATGTGGCTGTAAAATCTGCACTGGACTTTTCAGCATTAATACAGCCATCATGAAACATTGATCCAAACACAGAACATGGATCAAAGCCAGACCATCACAGATCTAGGAACTTGGATTTTATTTGTTTTTTTCCTTTTGTGTATGCAGACAGGCAGCTTTGAAGCAAGATGTCACCACTACTATGCTTAACACTGAGAACAATGTTCTTTGAGTTTACTTTATTATCGTTTCATTTGAATATTAAATATTTATTTAGAAGGTATGTTTCTTGTTTAAGTAGTTGAGTGATAGGAGCAGAAAATTCTTTGCATTACCAAAAACACTAATCCAAGCTGATACCACAACACAACCAGGCTTATATACATACCGTAATTTCTAGTCTATAGAACACACCTGACTGTAAGTCGCACATATACATTTAAAATAAAACACAATTTTGTACATAAAGAAGATGCACTAGTGTTTAAACCATTTAACCTACAGAATGAACACAAGAACTATCTCAGCATAATCACTAAACATTTGCATAACAGAAATTATTTAAAAATTACAAACTGGTAAATTTAACTCACAATCCTTATCGAGGTCATGTGACAGGGAGTCACATAATACTGGTAATAGTCCTGGTAAAATACAGTAAATATTCATAAAATTACTACCGTTGATATTTTTTGTTGAACACTTTGGTAACAGCTGCTGTTTTTAAATGTACTTTGTTGATACATTTGATGTGACTCCCGCTCCACTGAGCCCATATGATTCAAGGGGAGGGGAAAGAACCCCTCCCGTTGTCTCCGCTGTCTTGTTGGGAGGGAGCTGCTGACACTAAAGCTGGGTTTATACTAGTGTCTCACGTCTTTTACCCCCCGTTGAGTGAACCCAGCGCTGACGTGTGTCACCGACCGCATTGAGTGTTTATACTTGGCAAGACGTGGGGGATAAATTATAATAAATCCCTCCCTCTTCCAACTTTTTTAATTTTTTTAATTGAATTTATTCATTTCAAATTGTAAAAACACAAGAAAATTATTTACAAAACCACATTATAAAACAAAACAATACATGAAATGAAAGGAGGCAGAAGAAGAAAAAAATCTCATTATTTCTGCCCCTTCTTCAAACAAAATTAACAATCAATTCAAATAGCAATCACATATATAAAAAAATATAAGATATTAAATGATTTCTCACACAAAACCAAAGCAAAAGCTCTCTTCTGTAAAATAAAAATAGGCTTTAGTTACAGTTTTGCACGCTGTACCCGTATAACCGTATTATAAAAAAAAAAAAACTCAACCATGATTCGAACTCACGTCCTTTGGAGTTGCAGCGCAACATTTTTACCACTCGACCACCACGGCTCGTTGTCTAACAGCGGAGTTTGCTTTATTTTAAAGGGCGCATGCAAGCGCGCACATGCTTTGGTGTGTGTGTGTGTTGGCGCACGGTTTGCGTGCGCGCGCACACACAGACAAGTTTCTCTTCAACTGTCTGTCAAAGCAAAAACAAAAAACGCCCATAAACTTTGAGCCAATCACACGCTGCGAGCCGCATCGTCGGCTTCTCGGAGTTCTGCTTGGGGGCTATGTACACGACGCGCTTGCACCGGGGGATCACAGCGGGTGTGCGGCCAAAAGTTGCGCAATGTTTGCTCACTCAACGGGGGGTAAAAGACGTCCGACGGGCCGTCGTGCCAAGTATAACAAGGCCTTAAGGCGTTCTCTCCCATAATGGCCCACTATTAAAATCTTGAATCTGGTTTTCGGTGGTGATTGTTTTTGTTTTCAGTCGGATCTGTATGGTGGAAACACCTCGTCCGTCTGCGGTTTGGACCATCTGCTTTTTTTCCCCCTCTGAAAGCTTATGTTTTTTTTATGAGTCAATTCTTCACACTGTCGTCACCAATGACTAATCATCGACTCGTTGATGCAAGTTTATGGGCGGCAGCTCTATTTCCTTCTTCATCAGCCAGATTGATAGGCTTTTAACTTGAAAGGTGCATCATAAGAAATTCTCTGTGCGTTTTCCATTATTGCTGCAGATGTACACGGTCTGTGCTTGAGGCACAAAATACGGTAACTGCTCTGAAGAATTGAGTGCAAGTGCATTACATTTACAGTAGCTAGTAATCAGAAGTTTCATTGGTCCACTGTGACCTGTCTGGTAATTTCATTGGTCAGATTTTTTTTACCTTTACTTACTACCTCAATAGGTAGCCTCATTAAAGCACGACTATCTTGGGGATGGATCATCGTAACTCAATGAGATTACCTCATTAGTCATTAAGGTTAGACTTCTGGTCACATGATGACAGAGGAGGTGGAATTATGTGAAACAAAATTGGAACCATGAGCGAGAGGTTTAGTGCGTTTTCTTGCTTGCTTTCGGTGGAAGCCAGACGTGTCCTCTGCTCCGTCCCTCGGTCCATCCCTGCTTTGCTCTTTGTCTTGTGAACCTTTTTCAGAGCCCTCCTTTTTTTTGCACACTTTCCCAATTGTAACAATGGATTTGATCAGCTGGTCTCTCAATGAAATTGATCAGTTTTTCTCAACAGATAATCAGGGTGAAGGAGAACCCTCTTACCCTGACAGAAACATAATTGGATCTACGGTAACTGGATTTTACAGTTGGGAATTGGTGGAAAGCTGGATTGTCGACAAATTGTAGAGAATGTGCTAAGCTTGGCAGCACGCATAACTATGTGCAAACTATATGTGGTGTTGTATCAAGCTGAGCAGGTTGATCCTTATCAAGACTGTGGAACTTTAGCAGTGGCCACGAATGACTGGATCTTGGAGAAGTTGTAAGCTCGACATGGCTTAAGTAATCAAATTTGTGGTTTGAAGTCGCCATGAGAGAATGTACTCGGAAATTTACGAGTTTAGCCTGACCTCAAACAATGTTGATATCTGAATCTGGACCTGGCCATGGAAGGCGGACCAACTGGTTGGTCCTAGGGCTGGGCGATATGGACAAAAATTCATATCTCGATATTGTTGTGATATATCGCGATATACGATATATATCTCAATATAATTTTCTTTCCATAAAAGAATAACAAAAATATATTTCTGAGTCAAAGCTTTGTCCCAGTTGTCACACAGCAACATTTATTAACAAACAACTGTAATTCTACAAAATAAATGTCTAAAAAATGAACTATTAACTAGCACTGGGTGCTCTGACATGCACCCAGTCTTTATTTTTTAGACATTTATTTACACCTATTAAATAATAGTCCTCTTCAGTTGAGGGCAGCTGTGGCTGAGAGGCTAGAGCAGTCTCATCCAATGGGAGAGCTGGGGGTTCAATTCCACCAGCAGTCACATGCTGAAGTGTTCCTGGGCAGTGAGGAACACTGAACCCCTCATTGCCTCTGATGTGTGTCCCATCAGTGTATGAATGTGATAAAGTACTGATTATTCTTTGTACAGATCTAGTAGTGCTGTATGAATGGGTAAATGAGGACACAGATTGTGTTTTAAAGAGCTTTGAGTGTCTTGATAAGATAGAAAGGTGCTTTCACTTTAGTCAGTGTGTTTGTGAACTGCAGTAAATGTGAGCCTCTGTGGTACAATATATTTGATATACTGTATCCGGTTTTATTGTGAAAGGGTCAGGGGGTTGTTTCCGGGTTCACGAAGAATAAAGACGTTCTCTAAGTTGCTCTACAAAGTGTCGCATTGAATCCTTGTGTAAAAACACGACAGCCTCCACTCAGAAACGTGAACAGAGAGGCGGAGACATTATTAAATCAGCAGTTTATCATATATCGCTAAAGACACGGTCAGTCTCAGCTGTGGAAGAAGACGGCTAAAGCGTTAGCCATCTTGTTAGCCGCTAAGGACCGTATCTTTAGCGATATATTAAACTGCTGATTTATTAATGTCTCCACCTCTCTCTGCGGTGCACGCATGACTAAATGAGCTCAGACCCGTGGTTTGTTTTAAGGAAGCAGCAGGCTGTAAAAACACTCGGTTCTGCCGTTTCAGTTCATGCTCCACTCCGCTGTTTAAATGGTGAAAAAGATTCGTAGTTCCGACCTTTCGTCGGGATTATTTTCAGCATCGTCTACAAAAATATTTTTTCTGCCCTCATCTGACAATTTAAATCCAAACTAGCTCAGAAAGAACATTGTTTTTCCCCCTCAGCAGCTAGCGTCGCTCTTCATATCTGTCGTGTTTACTTGTGCTGAAAGTCTCCGCGGCTCCGCCCTCCTGCAGGCAGGAAGGAGGGGGGCGAGTGGGAGCCCGCACGACAGCAGGAGGATTCTATATATAGACGATATAGCCATTTTAACCATCGTACATTTAAAATATCATAATACATAGAGTATATTCGATATATCGCCCACCCCTAGTTGGTCCACTTAAAAAGTTTACTGCTTTGTAGGGAAACAGTTTTCTTGGAACCCAATAATTCTCAGTCGGGTCATCTGGACAGTTTATTTTTTATATAAACTTTTCATCCTCTATCTGAAGGACTTTATCAGTCAGAGGAGTTCCAGTAAACTGTTTCCTGGAAACCATCCATCCATCCATCCAGCCATCCATCCATCCATCCATCCATCCATCCACCCAGCCAACCATCTAGCCAGCCATTATCTTTTACCTGCTTCTTCCTTTCTGGGTCATGTGCCTGTTCAGCCTGTGGCAGAAAACCAGAGTAGCTAGAGAAAACAAGTACGAAGAAAACATACAAGTACAAACCCCACCCAGAAAGGTCCCTGGCCAAGATTTGATTTAGCGACCTTCTCAGTGAGAGGCAACAGTTCTACCAACTGAACCTCCACAAAATTTCCTACACACAAGAACCTATTATGACAATGTAAAAACATTTTAGATCTTTGCATATTGCAAAAATGCAAATGCAGAACAACATCCACATAGCATGAGTCTGCCACCAACAAAATTCACAGTAGGGATGGTATTGTTCTGGTGAAGAGCAGTGCCTGGTTTTCTCCAAACATGACACCAGGCGTTCACACCAAAGGCTTCAATCTTTGTCTCAACATCCATCCATCCATCCATTTTCTTCCGCTTATCCGGGGTCGGGTCGCGGGGGTAGCAGCCTAAGTAGGGAGGCCCAGACTTCCCTCTCCCCAGCCACTTGGAGCAGCTCCTCTGGGGGAATCCCAAGGCGTTCCCAGGCCAGCCGAGAAACATAGTCCCTCCAGCGTGTCCTGGGTCTTCCTCTGGGTCTCCTCCCGGTGGGACATGCCCGGAACACCTCACCAGGGAGGCGTCCAGGAGGCATCCTAACCAGATGCCCGAGCCACCTCAACTGGCTCCTCTCGATGTGGAGAAGCAGCGGCTCTACTCCGAGTCCCTCCCGGATGACTGAGCTTCTCACCCTATCTCTAAGGGAGAGTCCAGCCACCCTGCGGAGAAAACTCATTTCAGCCGCTTGTATCCGAGATCTTGTTCTTTCGGTCATAACCCAAAGCTCATGACCATAGATGAGGGTGGGAACGTAGATCGATCGGTAAATTGAGAGCTTTGCCTTTTGACTCAGCTCTCTCTTCACCACGACAGACCGGTACAGCGCCCGCTTCACTGCGGACGCTGCACCTATCCGCCTATCGATCTCACGCTCCAGTTTTCCCTCATTCGTGAACAAGATCCCGAGATACTTAAACTCCTCCACTTGGGGCAGGACCTCCTCCCCGACCCGGAGAGGGCACGCTACCCTTTTCCGGCTCAAGACCATGGCCTCGGATTTGGAGGAACTGATCCTCATCCCGGCCGCATCGCATTCAGCTGCAAACCGCTCCAGTGAAAGCTGTAGATCACGAGCTGATGAAGCCAATAGGACCACATCATCTGCAAAAAACAGAGAAGCGATTCTAAGGCCACCAAAACGGATCCTCTCAACACCTTGGCTGCGCCTAGAAATTCTGTCCATAAAAGTTATAAACAGAATCGGTGACAAAGGGCAACCTTGGCGGAGTCCAACTCTCACCGGAAACGAGCCTGACTTACTGCCGGCAATGCGGACCAAGCTCTGACACCGGTCGTACAGGGACCTAACAGCCCATATCAATGGGCCTGGTACCCCATACTCCCGGAGTACCCGCCACAGAACCCCCCGAGGGACGCGGTCGAATGCCTTTTCCAAGTCTACAAAGCACATGTAAACTGGTTGGGCAAACTCCCACGCACCCTCCAGGACCCTGTTGAGGGTGTAGAGCTGGTCTAGTGTTCCACGACCAGGACGAAAACCACACTGCTCCTCCTGAATCCGAGGTTCGACTATCCGACGGACCCTCCTCTCCAGAACCCCTGAATAGACCTTACCAGGGAGGCTTAAGAGTGTGATCCCTCTATAGTTGGAACACACCCTACGGTCCCCCTTTTTGAATAGGGGAACCACCACCCCAGTCTGCCAATCCAAGGGAACTGCCCCCGATGTCCACGCGATATTGCAGAGTCGCGTAAGCCAACACAACCCCACAACATCCAGAGCCCTAAGGAACTCAGGACGAATCTCATCCACCCCCGGAGCCTTGCCACCGCGGAGCTTTTTAACCACCTCGGCGACCTCCGCACCAGAGATTGGAGAGCCCGATCCAAAGTCCCCAGGCTCCGCTTCCTCAGTGGAAGACGTGCCAGTAGGATTGAGGAGGTCTTCGAAGTATTCCGCCCACCGACTCACAACATCCCGAGTTGAGGTCAACAGCACGCCATCCCCACCATAAATGGTGTTGGTCGCGTACCGCTTTCCCCCCCTGAGACGCCGGATGGTGGACCAGAATCGCCTCGAAGCCGTACGGAAGTCATTCTCCATGGCCTCTCCGAACTCCTCCCACGCCCGAGTTTTTGCCTCAGCAACCACCCGAGCCGCATGCCGCTTGGACTGCCGGTACCTATCTGCTGCTTCCGGGGTCCCACAGGCCAAAAAGGCCCAATAGGACTCCTTCTTCAGCTTGACAGCATCCCTCACCGCCGGTGTCCACCACCGGGTTCGAGGGTTGCCACCACGACAGGCACCAACAACCTTGCGGCCACAACTCCGATAAGCTGCCTCGACAATAGAGGCGCGAAACATGGCCCACTCGGGCTCAATGTCCCCCGCCTCCCTCGGAACGTGTTCAAAGCTCTCCCGGAGGTGGGAGTTAAAGCTCCGTCTTACGGGAGACTCTGCCAGACGTTCCCAGCAGACCCTCACAATACGTTTGGGTCTGCCAGGTCTGACCGGCATCCTCCCCCACCATCGGAGCCAACTCACCACCAGGTAGTGGTCAGTTGACAGCTCCGCCCCTCTCTTCACCCGAGTGTCCAGGACATGCGGCCGCAGATCAGATGAGACGACAACAAAGTCGATCATTGAACTACGACCTAGGGTGTCCTGGTGCCAAGAGCACATATGGACACCCTTATGCCTGAACATGGTGTTCGTTATGGACAATCCATGACGAGCACAGAAGTCCAACAACAGAACACCACTCGGGTTCAGATCAGGGGGGCCGTTCCTCCCAACCACACCCCTCCAGGTCTCACTGTCATTGCCCACGTGAGCGTTGAAGTCCCCCAGCAGAACAAGGGAGTCCCCAGGAGGCGCACCCTCCAATACCCCCTCCAAGGACTCCAAAAAGGGTGGGTAATCTGCGCTGCCGTTCGGCGCATAGGCACAAACAACAGTCAGAGCCCGTCCCCCCACACGTAGGCGAAGGGAGGCTACCCTCTCGTTCACCGGGGTGAACCCCAACGTACAGGCACCGAGATGGGGGGCAACAAGTATGCCCACTCCTGCTCGGCGCCTCTCACCAGGGGCAACTCCAGAGTGGAAGAGTGTCCAACCCCTCTCAAGGAAACTGGTTCCAGAGCCAGAGCCATGCGTTGAGGTGAGTCCGACTATTTCTAGCCGGAACCTCTCAACCTCACACACTAGCTCAGGCTCCTTCCCCACCAGAGAGGTGACATTCCATGTCCCAATGGCCAGCTTCTGTAGCCGAGGATCAGACCGCCAGGGTCCCCGCCCTCGGCCACCACCCATTCCACAATGCACCCGACCCCTTTGGCCCCTCCCACAGGTGGTGAGCCTATGGGAAGGGGGACCCACGTCTCCTCTTCGGGCTGTGCCCGGCCGAGCTCCATGGGTGAAAGCCCGGCCACCAGGCGCTCGCCAACGTGCCCCTCCTCCGGGCCTGGCTCCAGAGTGGGGCCCCGGTGACCCGCGTCCGGGCGAGGGAACATTGTTTCCATTTATATTACTCATCATAAGGGGTCTTGTGGGCTGCGCTTTGTCTCGTCCCTCACCTAGGACCTGTCTGCCTTGGGTGACCCTACTAGGGGCATAAAGCCCCTGACAGCATAGCTCCTAGGATCATTGGGACACTCAAACCCCTCCACCACAGTAAGGTGGCAGCCCAGGGAGGGGGTTGAGGTTGTCTCAACATACCAGATAATTTAGTTTCCCATGGTCTGAGTCCTTCAGGTGCCTTTTGGCAAATTCCAGATGGGTTGCCATGTGCCTTTTATTAAGGAGTGGCTTTTGTCTGGCCACTCTACCATATAGGCCTTATTGGTGGATTGCTGTAGAGATGGTTGTCCTTCTGGAAGGTTCTCCTCTCTCCAGAAGGGAATGTTGGAGCTCTGACAGAGTGACCATCAGGTTCTTGGTCATCTCCTTGACTATGGCCCTTCTTCTCTGATCGTTCAGTTTAGACGGCTGGCCAACTCTAGGAAGAGTCCTGGTGGTTCCAAACTTCTTCAATTTACGAATGATGGAGGTCACTGAAATCACTGGGACCTTCAAAGCAGCAGAAATGTTTCTGTATCCTTCTCCAGATTTGTGCCTCAACAAAATCCTGTCTTGGAAGTTTACAGAAAATGCCTTTGACTTCATGCTTGGTGCTCTGACATGCACTTTCAACTAGGGCTTAAACAGTCCTCCAATGCAAGAGTTGGGGGGTTTGAATCCACTAGCAGTCACACGCCGAAGTGTCCCTGGGCAAGACACTGAACCCCTCGTCTCTGATGTTTGTCCAATTGCGTATGAATGTGATAAAAGCTCTGATACCATACCATACCATTTTATTTATAGAGCACTTAAAACAGCGTCAATGCCAACCAAAGTGCTGTACAAACAGAAAACAGGGAATGCACAAAGCATCGTACAAAATGGAGTAAAATCAAAATACAGACACAAAATAGGCGCAGAGAATAAACATAAGGGCTAACCCAGTGTGAAGCATACAGGTTCAAACAGATAATATAGTGTTGAAAGCTAGGGAATAGTAGTTAGGTTTTTAAGCAGGATTTGAAAACTGAGAGGTAGGGGGCCTGTCTGACAAACAGAGGTAACTTGTTTCAAAGTCTTGGGCCTGCTACAGAGAAGGCCCTGTCACCTCTGCACTGACAAGTTCCTGGGACTGTGAAAAGCAACTGGTCCGCTGACCTCAGAGAACGTGGTGGGACATATGGCTGTAGCAAATCAGAGAGATAGGAGGGGGCGGAACTGTTCAGTGATTTGAAGACATACAAGAGTCTATCTGGACCAGACTTAGCTTGCTGTCATCAGCAAACTGGTTGATCCACTGTGAGAGGGTGCTATTTAAAAGACTGAGCTGAATACAGCATCTCAGACTGAGGAAGTCTTTCGGACAAAAGACGAAACGTTTCTACCAGGTACTTTTTTTTTTTGAATGTCCAGAGGACCAGACTTAGCTTTTTTTAGATTTTTCTACCTGGATTATTGAGCATGCATCAGGGTACATACAAGAGTATTTTGAACTGGATTCGAAGGTGAACCGGTAGCCAGTGCAAGGAAGCCAAAACTGGTGTAATGTGCTCTCTTTTGCCTGTACTGGTTAAAAATCGGGCTGTCGCATTCTGGACCAGTTGTAGTCGTGCAATGGAGGTGTTGATTAATAGAAAGACCCTTTATA
>JBBPBX010072834.1:5843-16618 GCA_038048925.1 Garcialebias charrua | reverse complement strand
TTCATTCATTCAACCTTTATTTATACAGGCTAGCCTCGTTGAGTCATGGGGACTCATTTACAAGAGGGACCTGTCTCACTCACACCAAACAACCATCCACTCTCTCACTCACACCAAACAACCATCCACTCTCTCACTCACACCTAGGGTCAATTTGAGTCACCAATCAGCCTAACATGCATGTTTTTTGGTCTGTGGGAGGAAACCGGAGTACCCGGAGGAAACCCACGCATGCACGGGGAGAACATGCAAACTCCACCCAGAAAGGCCCCCGGACCGGGATTTGAACCGGCAACCTACTCGCTGAGAGGCAGCAGCTCTACCAGTTGTGCCACCGTGCTGCCCAAAAAAAGGTTGTTGTCAGTGCACTCTTAACATATAAATTATACGACAATCAGACCTTTTAAGCTCTCGTGGGCCACATAAAATGATGTGGCGGGCCACATCTGGCCCGCAGGCCTTGAGTTTGACACACGTGTCTCGAGAATAGGGTGAACTTTAAGAACAGTATGTATCAAACCTCTGAGTTTTAAATCCACACCAGAGCCCTGCTTTAGAAAATTCAAGCAGTAACTTGTTTGTTCCTTTCAGGCAAAAATTAAATCAGAATTCCTTTCATCATCATGCAAGTTTAATGAGTCAACCATTTTTTTAATTGTTAAAATATTCTGATTTTATGCACAGTTTGGTGTCAGATGGTAAGTTTTCACAAAGTAATGTAGGCTGTCGTCCCATCACAAAGGCTGTGTCTCAATTCATGGGCTGGGTCCTCATGAGTGCGCATTTGTCGACCGCATACGTCATTGCCCCGCGCGGAGGACTGTCCCAATTCGAAGACTCCTCCTCATGCGGCCGAGGAATGCGGCCTACTTCCTGCCGAAATCGAAGGATGCATTCGTGAATCCTTCAAGACGGAGGCTATCCCAGAATTCATAGCGCCAGCAGAGATTTCGCGGGGGGGGGGGGACTTTCTGCGTGCAGGGTCGGGGCTGCTGCGTGTTGTTGAGTCATCAGCTCGTTTTATCAACAACCTTTATTTAGTCATCTCAAACAACCTCAGCTCGAATATATCTCATTAAAATTTTACTACAGAAATGACTAAAAAAAATGTGTTAGCTGAATATACAGTATATTAGTGTTTCTGAGTTTACTGTTTTTGAAGAACTGATTACAAATCAGATTATTTTACACGTGCGTAGCAAGGATTTTCTGAGGGGCAATCTTTTAAAACCCAGAGTGGACCTACAAAATGCAAGTTGTCCAGTAGCTCAGTTGGTTAATCAACTTGCGATTGGTGCAGAGATACTTTTCTCGAAGCTGGTTCGAATCTCACTCGGTACGGTTAAAACTTATTTTACGTTTGTCTTTTATTGGATAAAAAAAAGGAGTTTCACAAACTCCTTCCTTTTAATCTCAGTCCTCATTTTTTTATCCAATAAAAGACAAACGTAAAATAAGTTTTAACCGTACCGAGTGAGATTCGAACCAGCTTCGAGAAAAGTATCTCTGCACCAATCGCAGGTTGATTAACCAATTGAGCTACTGGACAACTTGCTTTTCGTAGGTCCACTCTGGGTTTTAACAGATCGCCCCTTATAAGCTGATTTGTAATCAGTTCTTAACAAACAGTAAACTCAGAAACACTAATATATATACATGTATTCAGCTAACTAATATATTTTAGCGGCGTCCCTTCTCTTTCCACACACACAAAGCGCGCACACAAGAACTTCCCACCCACTTCAAGAGAACGCCCCACCCACTTCAATGCCGGCAAACCTGAAGGCTAGACCGTCCCATTTCAGCAGTTTCGCTCAGCCCACCCGGTCTTGTGAGTGCGTGGCCTACTCGGCCCAGCTAGGCTGGGTCCTCATGAGGACGCAGCCCCTGAATTGAGACGCAGCCAATGACTCATCACTTATCCTCCAAATGAATGGAATCTGGTTTGATTGTCAAGTCTGGATGTGAACTGTTTTCACTGAAGCTTTGACAATGATGGAGGAAGAGTGTGTCAACATCTTCTTTTGTTATTACCAGTCAAGTCTTGTGTCATCAGTTTCTACCATCCTGTGTACCAGCCAGTGTGTGTGTGTGTGTGTTCATTAAACTGATTGATGAGCAGCTGATTAGGCTGATGGGCTCTGCAGGGGCAGGAAAACATCTGCCAAGAAATAGAACCAAACAGAACTCACTGAACCTGGACTCTCGCTCCATCAACAGTTTATCCTCACCAGTTTTCTAAATGCGGAAATACATTATTATTGGTATAAGTCACGCATCTGTACTTATTACAGTGACACTGTACTAATTAGTTAACATTTGTTTTTATTAACTGGAACCACAGTGATTCATTTTAGAAGAATTTGTTTGCACATTTGGTTTAATAATTGATTGAGAAATAGTTGCATATTAATAGATTTTTCTACACAAAACAGATATTTAATCCAAATCTGCAGAAAACAGGCTTACATCATGTTTTCTGTAGATATTATTTCTGCCTGTTTCATGAGATGAATTTAAACATTTTTTGTTGCATATTTGTGTTTTTACTCTTCACCATCTTCCTGATCAAACTCAAACCTCTCTGCATTTCATTTGCTTCAGATTTTTGAAGGTGGTTGAGTTCTTTAGAGAACGGTTTGTGTTTGTTTGCGTTACTGTGTGCTTATCCAGTCTGAAGTCAATCTCAGCTTCCTGCAGGAAGTGAAAGGAGACCTGGGCCGATCTCGCTGGTGTGGATGGAGCAGCTTGTAGATGCTGCTACAGATAAACTGCTATAATGGCCATAGTTGTGCTGGGCAGGGAGTGGTGATGTTGGGAGCATTGAACCATACAAATTAAGGGCAGTCATTTCTTGTGCGCCTCCTGAAACTGCTAGGGCTTCGAGGTGATCTAGATTTACCTTCAACCTGCAAGTGTGTTGCTCTCCATCTAGTTCTTGGTGTGTGTCTGCATCATCTGCTGTATTTCTGGGGTACGTGCTCAGGTTTCAGCCGAGCTCCTGTTATCTCCTCATTGCTTCTTCTCAGAATTTCTAGTTCAGCCTGAAGCTGGCAGACGACTTTGGCAATGCTGCCCTCTGCTTTTGCTGTGGATAAAAATACACCAAACATTCCACTCACCATGGCATTTTTGTATACTTTGTGCGACTGTCGGGTTCAGTGTGTGACCTTGTTGTCTGAAATAGTTTAACTTGTTTAATAATTAAAGAAAATGACAAGAAATAACTTAATGGATGCTATGTAAAGTATGTTGTGAAAAATGAAGAGTTAGCAGATTTTTGTCTCTAAATGAACTGCCAAGAGTATTTTTCTCCAGTTATCAACCAAAACTACTGCATGCAGATTGTTTCAGATAATATACCATAGAAAACATGCTTTATTTACTTGCAAAAACTGTAAAACTTTATGGCTCAATTAACAAAAGACTGGTGAGGTAATTAGCTAAGCTAGCTTGGAAAGTTTTTGCAAGTAGGAGAGAGCAGAGCACAGACAAACAAACACGATTTCACTTGTATCTTTGTGAATTTATGTTAAAACGTTGACCTTTTTATGGTTACATATGTGTATACACAAAGTCAGTATTTAGCAGTGTTTTATGGACTAAATAGCTTCATGTGTATTTCATTTTCATTGAAGTACACTTAGTCTAAACAATGTTCATATTTGCCTATGTGTCATCGCTGCAGTTTATCAGACACCTGGCAACATTGCATGTTCCTAACTAAATGTAAAATAGTAATAAAACGGATTTATGAATATGTCTGTAAACAAAAATCAATATGAAATGCAGGGATAAGGACCAAAGCAATAGAGTTTGACACCAAACAGGATAAGCTGTGAGTGACCCTATTGAAGTGTGTGCTGTCCGATTTCACACATGGACATTATTAGTAAGTGTCAAAAGGTCAAGTCTGGAACTTTGCAGATCTTCTTTGGCAGTTTTATAAAGTGGCAGGACGTGCACCCTGTTTGATAATGCTACTAAATCAAAGCTTCGTGTTCCAACTCGTCGTCCCTTGCTTCCTAACAAGGAGCTGCTTAGTTCCTAGCAGGCTCGTACATTTCCAAATTATTTTTGCAGGTAGTTTCTATAGTAACCAGCCAGTACATTTTCAGAAGACATCAAACAAGTTTTTCTAACCAACTCTTGGTATGATTAGCCTTTTTGCTGCTAGTTACTAATAGGTTTAAGCGTTGTTTCCTGCAGATCACTACAACAGATTCCAACAACTTTTCAGATCAGTGCCTCGAGGGGTTTTACAAGTTGGATGCAACTTGTTGTCCTTGCTGTTTGGACTGTACAACGCTGCTTTCCAGCTACAGTACTTGGAAACAGGCTGCGGACCAAACTAGACTCTGTCGCCTCTCCGAGTCATTACTCTTGGGGTTTCTTTAGTGGCAACACATGCGTGTATAGAAAGTGTGGCTAGGAATGTGACACATGGAAAACTGATTTCTGCAGGCGTTGCTTTCTCTTCGTGCACATGAGCCTAGCAACTGTGTGGGTTGTTTAAAGCAGGAGTGTCCCTGTTGGCGAAATCCACCCCCTCATTCACTTTCCCCACCCACCTACAAAAGCCTGTGTCCAGACTGTGTGAAATGTACAGTAGATGCCTATTTCAGATGGGCGACGCTTCACACACATAGTGGGCACAGTTGTGTTAGCTGAGGTTGCTCTTGCTGCTACTGCACAGATATTTACTACACATGTCTTGTTAAGCCTCATTGTCTTTAGGCTTCATTTATTCCAGCTGACCCACAATACTGTACTGGTTTTCAGTTTCCCACGGGATGCCCGGGGTGGAAACAAAGGCCAATGCGTGTCATCGCCCCTTAGAGAGTTTTGACCCTGCCTGAAAAACACGCAGTGTCTGTGAGTTCATGTGCTTGGGTGTGTTTCCTGTGCCAATTTCGTTGACAAATCTCTGTGCAAGCTGGTTTTTCATTAGCAAAAGTAATTTATATAATTGAATTACGAAAGTCGTTGATTTGTTGTGCCTCTGTCAAAGGCTGTCAGAGAAAACATTTTTGCAGTGTACTCGCTGTGAAAATAAACACAGAGATGAATAAATCTTGTGCATTTCCTCTAAAACTACACAAAAATGCTTAGCGAGAAGATGAGGGAAGGAGAAACGAGGCCCGGAGGCCCATTGGACTTACAAACATTTGCTCACACGTGCCAACTCAATCTTCTCACATCCCTAAAAATATTTTGATTGATCTGTGAAAACCATCTGCTCACGCCAAATGCTTATCCTCATTTAATGAAGAACTCTAAAGGGAGTGGAGAGATGATGGTCTGAAGCCTTCTCCAAATCGGTGAAACACACGAGGGCTGTTCAGGCAAACATCCATGCACCCTTATGCCGGGTACCGACCAAACGCGTTTCGGGCAGCGGAAGCGGCCGGTTTACATTGAAAGTCTATGTGGAGACGCGTCGAATCGTGAAGCGGCGCGTTTTGAGTGTTTGAAGCGGCGCGGAAGCGCGCAGCAGTTAATTTCCGCACACGCGACGCAGCCGAAGCGTCGAGCAGCATCGAGCCGCCAAAGTTTGCCTAGTTGACCTTTGGCTGCTCGACGCTGCTCAACGCGTCGCAGCAACCAATCGGGAGAGACTCTGCTATGTGATGACGCAACGACAACGGGACTTTTTTTGGACTTTTTAAACTTACTCCATCGAGCCTCCATGAAGAAACCAGACTCCGGTAAGAAACTTGGCATTTTTACAGTTGCGCTGTCCGCTCGAGCGTACGATCACCCCAAACATAAAACAACGTTTTAATCTCAACAAAGGCTTTTGGAGCTGCAGTTCGGCTCGTAGAAAACCCACTCAAGTAGTAACGAGGCTCACGTGCAGCTGATTTTATCTGCCCGGTGTGCATGAAACGAACAACCCGACCGGAAAAGGAGCCAGACCCCCTCCTCTGCCTCCCCCCAGTGCGCATCATCAGACGCGTCTTCAGTGGCTTCAGTGTGAACAGTGACAAGCGGCCAAAAGGGGACGGCAGGAGCGTTTGGACGCGTTCGGTGGGTACCCGGCATTAGAAGTCCTTGCAAGAGTAAAGAGCTTGTTTGGTGTTCCTTAGCCAGGAAGAAAACTGCATCGCTCCCCCTCTACTATCAGCCAGACTGTCAGGGCGGCTGTGTCTGAGTGGTTAGAGCAGTCAAAGTCAAAGTCAACTTTATTGTCAGAACTGCAATATGTACAGGACATACACAGGACCGAAATTGCGTTTCTCTCAGTCCCTCGGTGCAACAGTAACCATCTAAACACTAAACACTAAAACATTTAATAAACATAAGCATAAAATAGTAAAAAAGTGTAATACTGTCCTGAGTTTTTTCATAATAGTATAAAAGTATGAAAATTTACACCAACACTGAAACACCAAACACCCAATGAACATAAGCATAAAATGAAATAATAAAAGTGTAATACTGTCCTGAGTTTTTGCATAGTACAGTAGTATGAAAAGTATAAAAACGTAAATCTATAAAATAAACTGAAGTTTCTAGCGTTGACATTTGCAAAGAGTGGCACAGCAGCATATAAGTTGATGTACACAGTATATGTATGAGGTAGTTGATGCCGGTATAGAGGCAAAGTGGCATATGAAGTAAGGCACATAAGGCACATTTGGCATCCTTAGATAAGGCTAGTCAGAGAATGCTGTATATGTATCTGCAGTAGTGTAGACAAAAGTAGTGTAAATGTAAACAGTAGTAATAAATGTAAAGCAGTAGTAATAAATGTAAACAGTATTAATAAATGTAAACAGTGAATGTAAACAGTAGTATGACTATAGGCAGTAATGTAATACAAACATTAGTGCAAATATGAGAAGTAGTGCAAACTGAATGAACACATGACCGAGAGTTCAGTGAACAACCCGTTTGATGACACAGAGTCCAGTGTTAAAAACTTTGTTGAGTGGCAATGTGTGAGAAAGTTTTTTGTGTTAAGGCAGTTCAAATGGGAGGGGGGGCAGAGCAGGCAGAGTGTTTAGCATTCTGACTGCCTGATGAACAGAGCTGTCTCTCAGTCTGCTGGTACGAGCCTGGAGACTCCTCAGTCTCCTCCCTGATGGCAGCAGTCTAAAGCGGCTGTGTAGTGGGTGTGTGGGATCACCTGCCATGCGGTGGGCTTTCCGAGTGAGGCGTTTGCTGTGTAAGTCCTGCAGTGAGGGCAAGGAGGTGCCGACGATCTTCTCAGCTGCTTTCACGATGCGCTGGAGGCTCTTGCGGCAGGATGCAGTGCATGCACCAAACCACACAGTGATGCAGCTGGTCAGGACACTTTCTATGGCACCTCTGTAGAAGGTGCACATGATGGAGGTTGAAGCTCCAGCCCTTTTCAGCTTGCGGAGAAAGTAGAGGCGCTGGTGAGCCTTCTTGGCCAGTGCTGCAGTGTTCCTGCTCCAGGACAGGTCCTTTGAGACGTGCACTCCCAGGAACTTGGTGCTGTCCACTCTCTCCACTGCGGTGCTGTTGATGGTCAGAGGGGCATGTTGTGCATCCCTCTTCCTGAAGTCCACGACAATCTCCTTTGACATCTCCTTGAGCAGTTGTCCTCCATTGCAAGAGATGGGGGTTCGATTCCACTAGCAATCACATGCTGAAGTGTCCCTGGGCAAGACACTCATTGCCTCTGATGTGTGTCCCATCAGTGTATGAATGTGATAAAGCACTGATTATTCTTTGTGGAGATCTAGTAGAGTGCGAATGGGTAAATGAGGACACAGATTGTAAAGAGCTTTGAGTGTCTTGATAAGATAGAAACGCTCTACATAAGTGCAGTCATCTCCTCTCAAGCACCTCAGCATAGACCAGCCCAAGGAGGCTAAGGAGTGTGATCTGACCAGAAAAGTTGCATTTATACATTTTAAATGTACATACACGTACGCTGTTAGGGTAAAGTATTGTATCTCTTTTTAAATTGACTTCCTATGCAGTTATTAATACAGTACAGTAAATGATTCTGAGCTCTGAGCAGAATTACTGATGGAGTTCAAAACCTGCTTTGTTCTGTTAGAGAGGAAACCTCCCGAGAGGCTCCAAATCATTTAACAGAACTCAAGAACAAACAGATTTTTTTAATTTAGATAATCTCTTCATGCATTTGTTTAAAAAGGCAGCAAGAAACAAAATAACCATTGTTTAAATTAGTTTTTTGTCAGCAAGATTAACGGCATCACTGCTAATGTAGCGACTACAAGTGGTCTCCTGCACATACACAAAGAAACGAGATTTAAACAGCAATTAAAAAGTTGTGAACCAGCGACGAGATTTATCTCTAGGAGCTTTTGAAAGCCTATTGTTTCCAAATTTAAACACTTAAACGTATACAAAAACAAATGGCTAATGGGTTAATGTGACTAAATAGAAGTACTGTACAGTATTAGCATTCCTTGAGGACTTGTATATCTCTCGCTTTTTTATCACTTTCTTGCCAGAGTTATAATCAAAGATAATCTTGTCATAAAATATGATGAAGTTCTCATACAATATTGCAATATATCACTAAAAATTATGCTTTGTGAATGAGTCTCACTTCAAATTTTGGCTCAACATTTGTAAAATTAGCTGTGTGATAAATGTTTTTGTGTTGCCTAATGTCAGTTAGCTGTGGTGACCGATTTTGGTTTAAATAAATCCGAATTTGATCAGTTTTAGACACATCTGTAAAAAAAAAAAAAAAATTGTGTGTGTGTGTGTGGGGGGGTTAATAAAGTCTGTCCAGTGGCTCATAAGATATTTTACAGACAAACAGGGTTGACTGGCAGTTGATGCTAATGTTTTAAGCCCAAATCCCACTCAATACATCACACTTGGTTTACGTGTTGTAGAGTACACTTAATACTTTAGTACATTACAATATACACAAAATTGAGTGAATTATAGCTATTTTTGTGTTTTCTAAGATCAATTGGCCATGTCAGCCATCTTCACTTAGGTTGGCTCCAGTGCATTTGATAATTATTTCCTGAAACTTTCATTAAAATCTAAAAAAGCTAAGTCTGGTCCTCTGGACATGTCCAGAGGACCAGACTTAGCTTTTTTAGATTTTTCTACCTGGATTATTGAGCATGCATCAGAGTTTCATTAAAATCCATTGAGTGATTCATGAGATATTTTGGTAACAATCAAGTTCAAGTTGTGTTTATTTCTCATATGCAGGTTAACAGTACAATGAAATGTTCAGGATGAACATCTTTTATATTTTATCCACATCTTTATGCTGAAGCAAGTTCTTAATCTGTGAATCCTGTTCATTGACAATGGCAATAATAATCTGAATCTGAATGAGAAGAACTGATTTGACTCGCTAAAAAATATATACAAATACTAAAGCATGTAATAAGGGTACAAAAATAAAGTACCAAAATGTGAAAAAGTAATTAAAATATTTACAAGGTCCTTAAGAGAGATAGTAAATAACAACATGGTAGAATATAACGGTGCTGCAGGATGAATTTGAAATGAATAAGTATTTCACAGGTAGTAATATACCGTAAGCTTAAAAGCACGACATATGTATTGCATACAGCTAACATACAGTAAACTACATAGGTTGTGTGACAGGTTATTGTGCAGGTAGTGCCATTGAGATTGAATTATGATGGTAAGGTAGATACATACTGTATTATACTGTATCATACATGATACAGCCACATAGTGCAGCAGCAATGAACAATAAACATATTAGTTGTCACAGATGTGGCTTGGTGCAGTGTTATTTATCGAGAGTTCAGTAATCTGACAGCTTGTGGACAATAACTGTCTTTGAGTCTGTTCGTGCACGATGACAAACTCCTGTATCAACTGCCTGAGGGTAGTAGATGGAAGAGTCCTTGTGCTGGGTGGGCGTGGTTCTTAATGATGCTGCGTGCTTAACGCAGACATTGGCTGTGGTAGATGTCCTGGATGGTATGGAGACTGCTACCAGAGTGTAGTCCACCATTTTAAACAATTCTCTTCCACATTCTGTTGTCCCTCAGGAAGTGTGCTAGAGATCAGTCTCATCTACTACCACACCAAGTCTTAGATCATTATGTGTAAATCTGATGGAGTTATGGCCATTTCCGTGATTTTCTAAGGGTGATTTGTTGTGGCAACCATCTTCAATTATTTTGACTCCAAACTCGGTTACTTTCTGCAGGTTTTATTAAAATTCATCTGTAGGTCCATGAGACATTTTGGAGACAGACACACACACACCAGTATAAGAAAGAAAGAAAAAAATGTGCACCTTCACCTTTCTGCTGCAGGTAATGAACATTTTTATTTAATTCTGCATTGAGAGCACTGGTTAAATTTGTGCTGCTTTCACTGTTTGTGCTGATGGTGATTTTTGAGAGACTTACTTGGGGCTCGAGGAGCAGAATTTCATGAGGCCTAATCAATTTTTGCCTCTCCACCTGACCTCCCTGAAACTCTTCACCTCCTGCATCCAGCATCACCGCTGTCTTCACCAACAATCTGCTGCTGATGTGTGTGGAATACGAAATGTCGTGTGTGAATGCAGCGCTTTAAACAAATGAGTTTTTGCTGGAGGCTGGCTTGTCCCAAGACAGTTTGGAGGAAGTGAGGCTGCCATTTATGAATCCTAATTGGAGCATGGGGATGCATTTAAAATGCAAAAAGGGTGGAAAGTGATGGCGCTAATGTGAAAAGCAAAAAATAACAATAATAATCTCATGAGCCAAATGGTCAAATAAGGATTTAATGTAAATCCTCACTCTAATTTTCATAAAGATTACCATCATAATTAA
>JBBPBX010072833.1:7663-17973 GCA_038048925.1 Garcialebias charrua | reverse complement strand
GTACGCGCCCTGGAGGTCCCCAACCCAGGCAGTAAGCACTCATTCCTGGGTACAGATGAACCGTACGCGCCCTGGAGGTCCCCAACCCAGGCAGTAAGCACTCATTCCTGGGTACAGATGAACCGTACGCGCCCTGGAGGTCCCCAACCCAGGCAGTAAGCACTCATTCCTGGGTACAGATGAACCGTACGCGCCCTGGAGGTCCCCAACCCAGGCAGTAAGCACTCATTCCTGGGTACAGATGAACCGTACGCGCCCTGGAGGTCCCCAACCCAGGCAGTAAGCACTCATTCCTGGGTACAGATGAACCGTACGCGCCCTGGAGGTCCCCAACCCAGGCAGTAAGCACTCATTCCTGGGTACAGATGAACCGTACGCGCCCTGGAGGTCCCCAACCCAGGCAGTAAGCACTCATTCCTGGGTACAGATGAACCGTACGCGCCCTGGAGGTCCCCAACCCAGGCAGTAAGCACTCATTCCTGGGTACAGATGAACCGTACGCGCCCTGGAGGTCCCCAACCCAGGCAGTAAGCACTCATTCCTGGGTACAGATGAACCGTACGCGCCCTGGAGGTCCCCAACCCAGGCAGTAAGCACTCATTCCTGGGTACAGATGAACCGTACGCGCCCTGGAGGTCCCCAACCCAGGCAGTAAGCACTCATTCCTGGGTACAGATGAACCGTACGCGCCCTGGAGGTCCCCAACCCAGGCAGTAAGCACTCATTCCTGGGTACAGATGAACCGTACGCGCCCTGGAGGTCCCCAACCCAGGCAGTAAGCACTCATTCCTGGGTACAGATGAACCGTACGCGCCCTGGAGGTCCCCAACCCAGGCAGTAAGCACTCATTCCTGGGTACAGATGAACCGTACGCGCCCTGGAGGTCCCCAACCCAGGCAGTAAGCACTCATTCCTGGGTACAGATGAACCGTACGCGCCCTGGAGGTCCCCAACCCAGGCAGTAAGCACTCATTCCTGGGTACAGATGAACCGTACGCGCCCTGGAGGTCCCCAACCCAGGCAGTAAGCACTCATTCCTGGGTACAGATGAACCGTACGCGCCCTGGAGGTCCCCAACCCAGGCAGTAAGCACTCATTCCTGGGTACAGATGAACCGTACGCGCCCTGGAGGTCCCCAACCCAGGCAGTAAGCACTCATTCCTGGGTACAGATGAACCGTACGCGCCCTGGAGGTCCCCAACCCAGGCAGTAAGCACTCATTCCTGGGTACAGATGAACCGTACGCGCCCTGGAGGTCCCCAACCCAGGCAGTAAGCACTCATTCCTGGGTACGGATGAACCGTACGCGCCCTGGAGGTCCCCAACCCAGGCAGTAAGCACTCATTCCTGGGTACGGATGAACCGTACGCGCCCTGGAGGTCCCCAACCCAGGCAGTAAGCACTCATTCCTGGGTACGGATGAACCGTACGCGCCCTGGAGGTCCCCAACCCAGGCAGTAAGCACTCATTCCTGGGTACGGATGAACCGTACGCGCCCTGGAGGTCCCCAACCCAGGCAGTAAGCACTCATTCCTGGGTACGGATGAACCGTACGCGCCCTGGAGGTCCCCAACCCAGGCAGTAAGCACTCATTCCTGGGTACGGATGAACCGTACGCGCCCTGGAGGTCCCCAACCCAGGCAGTAAGCACTCATTCCTGGGTACGGATGAACCGTACGCGCCCTGGAGGTCCCCAACCCAGGCAGTAAGCACTCATTCCTGGGTACGGATGAACCGTACGCGCCCTGGAGGTCCCCAACCCAGGCAGTAAGCACTCATTCCTGGGTACGGATGAACCGTACGCGCCCTGGAGGTCCCCAACCCAGGCAGTAAGCACTCATTCCTGGGTACGGATGAACCGTACGCGCCCTGGAGGTCCCCAACCCAGGCAGTAAGCACTCATTCCTGGGTACGGATGAACCGTACGCGCCCTGGAGGTCCCCAACCCAGGCAGTAAGCACTCATTCCTGGGTACGGATGAACCGTACGCGCCCTGGAGGTCCCCAACCCAGGCAGTAAGCACTCATTCCTGGGTACGGATGAACCGTACGCGCCCTGGAGGTCCCCAACCCAGGCAGTAAGCACTCATTCCTGGGTACAGATGAACCGTACGCGCCCTGGAGGTCCCCAACCCAGGCAGTAAGCACTCATTCCTGGGTACAGATGAACCGTACGCGCCCTGGAGGTCCCCAACCCAGGCAGTAAGCACTCATTCCTGGGTACAGATGAACCGTACGCGCCCTGGAGGTCCCCAACCCAGGCAGTAAGCACTCATTCCTGGGTACAGATGAACCGTACGCGCCCTGGAGGTCCCCAACCCAGGCAGTAAGCACTCATTCCTGGGTACAGATGAACCGTACGCGCCCTGGAGGTCCCCAACCCAGGCAGTAAGCACTCATTCCTGGGTACGGATGAACCGTACGCGCCCTGGAGGTCCCCAACCCAGGCAGTAAGCACTCATTCCTGGGTACGGATGAACCGTACGCGCCCTGGAGGTCCCCAACCCAGGCAGTAAGCACTCATTCCTGGGTACGGATGAACCGTACGCGCCCTGGAGGTCCCCAACCCAGGCAGTAAGCACTCATTCCTGGGTACGGATGAACCGTACGCGCCCTGGAGGTCCCCAACCCAGGCAGTAAGCACTCATTCCTGGGTACAGATGAACCGTACGCGCCCTGGAGGTCCCCAACCCAGGCAGTAAGCACTCATTCCTGGGTACAGATGAACCGTACGCGCCCTGGAGGTCCCCAACCCAGGCAGTAAGCACTCATTCCTGGGTACAGATGAACCGTACGCGCCCTGGAGGTCCCCAACCCAGGCAGTAAGCACTCATTCCTGGGTACAGATGAACCGTACGCGCCCTGGAGGTCCCCAACCCAGGCAGTAAGCACTCATTCCTGGGTACAGATGAACCGTACGCGCCCTGGAGGTCCCCAACCCAGGCAGTAAGCACTCATTCCTGGGTACAGATGAACCGTACGCGCCCTGGAGGTCCCCAACCCAGGCAGTAAGCACTCATTCCTGGGTACAGATGAACCGTACGCGCCCTGGAGGTCCCCAACCCAGGCAGTAAGCACTCATTCCTGGGTACAGATGAACCGTACGCGCCCTGGAGGTCCCCAACCCAGGCAGTAAGCACTCATTCCTGGGTACAGATGAACCGTACGCGCCCTGGAGGTCCCCAACCCAGGCAGTAAGCACTCATTCCTGGGTACAGATGAACCGTACGCGCCCTGGAGGTCCCCAACCCAGGCAGTAAGCACTCATTCCTGGGTACAGATGAACCGTACGCGCCCTGGAGGTCCCCAACCCAGGCAGTAAGCACTCATTCCTGGGTACAGATGAACCGTACGCGCCCTGGAGGTCCCCAACCCAGGCAGTAAGCACTCATTCCTGGGTACAGATGAACCGTACGCGCCCTGGAGGTCCCCAACCCAGGCAGTAAGCACTCATTCCTGGGTACGGATGAACCGTACGCGCCCTGGAGGTCCCCAACCCAGGCAGTAAGCACTCATTCCTGGGTACGGATGAACCGTACGCGCCCTGGAGGTCCCCAACCCAGGCAGTAAGCACTCATTCCTGGGTACGGATGAACCGTACGCGCCCTGGAGGTCCCCAACCCAGGCAGTAAGCACTCATTCCTGGGTACAGATGAACCGTACGCGCCCTGGAGGTCCCCAACCCAGGCAGTAAGCACTCATTCCTGGGTACAGATGAACCGTACGCGCCCTGGAGGTCCCCAACCCAGGCAGTAAGCACTCATTCCTGGGTACGGATGAACCGTACGCGCCCTGGAGGTCCCCAACCCAGGCAGTAAGCACTCATTCCTGGGTACGGATGAACCGTACGCGCCCTGGAGGTCCCCAACCCAGGCAGTAAGCACTCATTCCTGGGTACGGATGAACCGTACGCGCCCTGGAGGTCCCCAACCCAGGCAGTAAGCACTCATTCCTGGGTACGGATGAACCGTACGCGCCCTGGAGGTCCCCAACCCAGGCAGTAAGCACTCATTCCTGGGTACGGATGAACCGTACGCGCCCTGGAGGTCCCCAACCCAGGCAGTAAGCACTCATTCCTGGGTACGGATGAACCGTACGCGCCCTGGAGGTCCCCAACCCAGGCAGTAAGCACTCATTCCTGGGTACAGATGAACCGTACGCGCCCTGGAGGTCCCCAACCCAGGCAGTAAGCACTCATTCCTGGGTACAGATGAACCGTACGCGCCCTGGAGGTCCCCAACCCAGGCAGTAAGCACTCATTCCTGGGTACAGATGAACCGTACGCGCCCTGGAGGTCCCCAACCCAGGCAGTAAGCACTCATTCCTGGGTACAGATGAACCGTACGCGCCCTGGAGGTCCCCAACCCAGGCAGTAAGCACTCATTCCTGGGTACAGATGAACCGTACGCGCCCTGGAGGTCCCCAACCCAGGCAGTAAGCACTTATTCCTGGGTACAGATGAACCGTACGCGCCCTGGAGGTCCCCAACCCAGGCAGTAAGCACTTATTCCTGGGTACAGATGAACCGTACGCGCCCTGGAGGTCCCCAACCCAGGCAGTAAGCACTTATTCCTGGGTACAGATGAACCGTACGCGCCCTGGAGGTCCCCAACCCAGGCAGTAAGCCCTTATTCCTGGGTACAGATGAACCGTACGCGCCCTGGAGGTCCCCAACCCAGGCAGTAAGCCCTTATTCCTGGGTACAGATGAACCGTACGCGCCCTGGAGGTCCCCAACCCAGGCAGTAAGCCCTTATTCCTGGGTACAGATGAACCGTCCGCGCCCTGGAGGTCCCCAACCCAGGCAGTAAGCACTTATTCCTGGGTACAGATGAACCGTCCGCGCCCTGGAGGTCCCCAACCCAGGCAGTAAGCACTTATTCCTGGGTACAGATGAACCGTCCGCGCCCTGGAGGTCCCCAACCCAGGCAGTAAGCCCTTATTCCTGGGTACAGATGAACCGTCCGCGCCCTGGAGGTCCCCAACCCAGGCAGTAAGCCCTTATTCCTGGGTACAGATGAACCGTCCGCGCCCTGGAGGTCCCCAACCCAGGCAGTAAGCACTTATTCCTGGGTACAGATGAACCGTCCGCGCCCTGGAGGTCCCCAACCCAGGCAGTAAGCACTCATTCCTGGGTACAGATGAACCGTCCGCGCCCTGGAGGTCCCCAACCCAGGCAGTAAGCACTCATTC
The DNA here is from genome assembly GCA_038048925.1 of Garcialebias charrua. NCBI lineage: Eukaryota > Metazoa > Chordata > Actinopteri > Cyprinodontiformes > Rivulidae > Garcialebias > Garcialebias charrua. The sequence goes on along the minus strand of JBBPBX010072833.1, from coordinate 12,782 downwards.
CTGGGTACGGATGAACCGTCCGCGCCCTGGAGGTCCCCAACCCAGGCAGTAAGCACTCATTCCTGGGTACAGATGAACCGTCCGCGCCCTGGAGGTCCCCAACCCAGGCAGTAAGCACTCATTCCTGGGTACAGATGAACCGTCCGCGCCCTGGAGGTCCCCAACCCAGGCAGTAAGCACTCATTCCTGGGTACAGATGAACCGTCCGCGCCCTGGAGGTCCCCAACCCAGGCAGTAAGCACTCATTCCTGGGTACAGATGAACCGTCCGCGCCCTGGAGGTCCCCAACCCAGGCAGTAAGCACTCATTCCTGGGTACAGATGAACCGTCCGCGCCCTGGAGGTCCCCAACCCAGGCAGTAAGCACTCATTCCTGGGTACAGATGAACCGTCCGCGCCCTGGAGGTCCCCAACCCAGGCAGTAAGCACTCATTCCTGGGTACAGATGAACCGTCCGCGCCCTGGAGGTCCCCAACCCAGGCAGTAAGCACTCATTCCTGGGTACAGATGAACCGTCCGCGCCCTGGAGGTCCCCAACCCAGGCAGTAAGCACTCATTCCTGGGTACAGATGAACCGTCCGCGCCCTGGAGGTCCCCAACCCAGGCAGTAAGCACTCATTCCTGGGTACAGATGAACCGTCCGCGCCCTGGAGGTCCCCAACCCAGGCAGTAAGCACTCATTCCTGGGTACAGATGAACCGTCCGCGCCCTGGAGGTCCCCAACCCAGGCAGTAAGCACTCATTCCTGGGTACAGATGAACCGTCCGCGCCCTGGAGGTCCCCAACCCAGGCAGTAAGCACTCATTCCTGGGTACAGATGAACCGTACGCGCCCTGGAGGTCCCCAACCCAGGCAGTAAGCACTCATTCCTGGGTACAGATGAACCGTACGCGCCCTGGAGGTCCCCAACCCAGGCAGTAAGCACTCATTCCTGGGTACAGATGAACCGTACGCGCCCTGGAGGTCCCCAACCCAGGCAGTAAGCACTCATTCCTGGGTACAGATGAACCGTACGCGCCCTGGAGGTCCCCAACCCAGGCAGTAAGCACTCATTCCTGGGTACAGATGAACCGTCGCGCCCTGGAGGTCCCCAACCCAGGCAGTAAGCACTCATTCCTGGGTACAGATGAACCGTACGCGCCCTGGAGGTCCCCAACCCAGGCAGTAAGCACTCATTCCTGGGTACAGATGAACCGTACGCGCCCTGGAGGTCCCCAACCCAGGCAGTAAGCACTCATTCCTGGGTACAGATGAACCGTACGCGCCCTGGAGGTCCCCAACCCAGGCAGTAAGCACTCATTCCTGGGTACAGATGAACCGTACGCGCCCTGGAGGTCCCCAACCCAGGCAGTAAGCACTCATTCCTGGGTACAGATGAACCGTACGCGCCCTGGAGGTCCCCAACCCAGGCAGTAAGCACTCATTCCTGGGTACAGATGAACCGTACGCGCCCTGGAGGTCCCCAACCCAGGCAGTAAGCACTCATTCCTGGGTACAGATGAACCGTACGCGCCCTGGAGGTCCCCAACCCAGGCAGTAAGCACTCATTCCTGGGTACAGATGAACCGTACGCGCCCTGGAGGTCCCCAACCCAGGCAGTAAGCACTCATTCCTGGGTACAGATGAACCGTACGCGCCCTGGAGGTCCCCAACCCAGGCAGTAAGCACTCATTCCTGGGTACAGATGAACCGTACGCGCCCTGGAGGTCCCCAACCCAGGCAGTAAGCACTCATTCCTGGGTACAGATGAACCGTACGCGCCCTGGAGGTCCCCAACCCAGGCAGTAAGCACTCATTCCTGGGTACAGATGAACCGTACGCGCCCTGGAGGTCCCCAACCCAGGCAGTAAGCACTCATTCCTGGGTACAGATGAACCGTACGCGCCCTGGAGGTCCCCAACCCAGGCAGTAAGCACTCATTCCTGGGTACAGATGAACCGTACGCGCCCTGGAGGTCCCCAACCCAGGCAGTAAGCACTCATTCCTGGGTACAGATGAACCGTACGCGCCCTGGAGGTCCCCAACCCAGGCAGTAAGCACTCATTCCTGGGTACAGATGAACCGTACGCGCCCTGGAGGTCCCCAACCCAGGCAGTAAGCACTCATTCCTGGGTACAGATGAACCGTACGCGCCCTGGAGGTCCCCAACCCAGGCAGTAAGCACTCATTCCTGGGTACAGATGAACCGTACGCGCCCTGGAGGTCCCCAACCCAGGCAGTAAGCACTCATTCCTGGGTACAGATGAACCGTACGCGCCCTGGAGGTCCCCAACCCAGGCAGTAAGCACTCATTCCTGGGTACAGATGAACCGTACGCGCCCTGGAGGTCCCCAACCCAGGCAGTAAGCACTCATTCCTGGGTACAGATGAACCGTACGCGCCCTGGAGGTCCCCAACCCAGGCAGTAAGCACTCATTCCTGGGTACAGATGAACCGTACGCGCCCTGGAGGTCCCCAACCCAGGCAGTAAGCACTCATTCCTGGGTACAGATGAACCGTACGCGCCCTGGAGGTCCCCAACCCAGGCAGTAAGCACTCATTCCTGGGTACAGATGAACCGTACGCGCCCTGGAGGTCCCCAACCCAGGCAGTAAGCACTCATTCCTGGGTACAGATGAACCGTACGCGCCCTGGAGGTCCCCAACCCAGGCAGTAAGCACTCATTCCTGGGTACAGATGAACCGTACGCGCCCTGGAGGTCCCCAACCCAGGCAGTAAGCACTCATTCCTGGGTACAGATGAACCGTACGCGCCCTGGAGGTCCCCAACCCAGGCAGTAAGCACTCATTCCTGGGTAATGAACCGTAAAAAAAGGGAAAGAGAAGGAGCAAAGGCTGGCATAATGCCAGTTTCCCCTCCACCCCTCAATTATCTAGACGATCTGCTCATTCTTGGACACAACAGAGTCCAGGCACAACCGTAAGCAGAGAGGGTGATGTCTCACCTAGAAGCTCTAGGTTTTGTTATAAACCTGGTAAAAAGCAATCTGACCACATCCCAGATTACCATATTTCTGGGAGTACAGCTCAACTCCATACTGTACAGGACAAGGCTCTCAGAGGCAGGGGTTTCATCCCTCCACCTCTGCCTAGCACGTTTTCAGCTAGGCCAGAGGGTGCCTCTCAAGCTGTGCCAGTGTCTCTTGGGCCTGTTGGCAGCAGCTATTGTTTGAGTGCCTCTGGCCTTATTAAGAATGTCCCTTCTACATATTTGGATCAACAAACAATTGTAACCTGCCCCTTAAATGAACGAGGGGGATACTGATTGGCCCAGAGTGTATGAAGGCCCTGGAGACATGGAAGGCCCCCACAGTGTTCAGCAAAGGCGTCACGCTGGGGAGGGTGTTGGCACGAGTCCTGGTCACAACAGACGCTTCAAAAACTGGGTGGAGAGGTCTCTGCAGAAACCAGTATGCCCAAGGGGTCTGGAACCAGAAGGAGACAAAGCTCCATATAAATTTCCTGGACCTCAGAGCAGTGATTTGTCTCTGAAACACTTTTAAAGGAAGGGGCTGGCTGCACAACAACATGTCCTGATAAAATTAGACAACAGGACCATGGTCTCCTACATCAACAGAGAAGGTGGAACAAGGTCCCAACCCCTCTTCAGGCACAGAAACTGCTCACGTGGTGCAGCTCCCGGATCTTGTCACTGAGGGCGACCCATGTCCCGGGCGAGCTGAATCACGGGGCAGATGTCCTCTCAAGAGGGTCCCTCCTCCCCTCGGAGTGGTGGCTGAACCCGAGCATTGTGGACCAGTTCTAGGTACAATACAGGAGGGCCAACATAGATATGTTCGCTTGTAGCAACAATATGCACTGTGCCCTATATCACTCGATAAGGGAGACAGATGCACCACTGGGGACAGATGCCCTGACGTACAACTAGCCAGCAGGGAGGCTGTATTATGTGTTTCCAACTGTCCCTCTGATTCAGGTGACACTGGAACGTGTACGCAGGGGAGCTCTCATCCTGTTTGGGTGGCCCTGGGGACTCTGGGCTCAGGGTCCTTCTTGGGGTCTTGGGCTCTGATTGCCCCTTTGTCTGCCTCAAGTCTTGGGGGGGGCGGATCTCTGATGCTTCACGGTCGCTTTTGAATATTCTATTAGAGAAACCTTATTCACTTATGCATGCTCACAACCATATACAAATGGATGCAGGGATGTGTATGTAGATATCATATGTAGTTATGTAGATGGGTATGTGACTGAATATGAATGTATATGTATGTATACTGTGTATATATATTTGTAGGTATGGGTGTGTATATTTATGGAAATCTACTGCAAGGTCATGAATGTTATTAGTCTTTATGCCTGTGTGTTTTGTTGCTGTGTTCTGTCATGTACTTTGCAGGATTGCAGACGGAGGTTGGCTGTGTTTGCCTTGTGCTCTTTTTGTGGATAATTGTTCTTTTGTTGTCTTACTTTCTGTCTTTCCTTTCTCTCTATTAAAAAATAAAATAAAATAATAATAATAATTCATAATGGTGTGAGAGGATGGCTGTAAGGTGAGAAGGGAGGCCATCTATAAAAGGGAAAAACATTTTTTTTTTAAAGGACTCCTTAAATGTGTCCTTTTTGCTGATGATACCACTTTTTTTAAAGGGTAAAAATTTAGAATGGATGTTGGAGTTGATGAAGACAGAATTTGTTAAAAATACAAACTTGGTTTTAACTAATTACTGTACATGATATTCAGTAATAAAAAGATAACTGTTGATGTTCCATTTTCAATTGAGGGTGTTGAGATTTGTAGAGTGCATGGTTGGCCTTGTTGCCGTTTTAAATGAATTATAAATAAAGTAGTATGGTATTTATTTCCTATCATGATCCAAAGTAACACTGTATCTCTAATGATGTTCAGCAATAATAAATTACTGAACAAAGAGATAAGTTGAAAACCACAACCGAATTTGTTACATTCTGCTTTAACTAAGACATTTCCTATTTCTAAACAGAAAACCTAAAACTGTGGAGTGTCCTAGTACTTGCAGACTGAATGACCAGATTAGATTTTTGTACCCGTATTTTGTTTTCCCAGAAATCAGCAGCCTCTCCATAGCAGCAACTTGACTGTCAGAGAAGTCCTTGCAGACTTTGAGTTTTTCCAGGATGAGA
>JBBPBX010072831.1:0-17974 GCA_038048925.1 Garcialebias charrua | reverse complement strand
TCTTTTTACGAGCACGCGCAGGTGGATGAAACAGGTGGGATTCATTAAATTTACGCAACCCGTTTACACACGTTTCCTGTGGATAGAAGACTTTGTTGAATCTGACGTGGCATGTTCGTACGAACGCTTCGTACGCACAGAAGTAGGAGAAATTTAGGATAAAAATACGAACATTTTCGTGAATGAGGGCCATTGAGTCTAACAACCTGTATAAATAAAGGTTGAATTGAAATTATTATTTTAGAGAGCAGTGAATATAGCAGATCCGATCCTGTCAAGCGTCCCAACCCCCCCACCCCCTACACATACACACACACACACACGCACAAACTTCAATGTCCGACCCGAACTCTTCTCAGCTGAATTCAGTCTCGTGCAATGTTTTGCTCCAATCTCTGTTACGACTGCCTTCAATTCTCTGCTGTCCAGCTAAGATCATCCATCCATTTATTTTAGATAATAAATTGGACTGTCTTTTCAACATTTTGATCTTGTTATTTTGACTAAGTTTGAAACGTGATGATGTGAATAATACACATCAAACATCCATCCATCCATTATCTTTTACCTGCTTCTTCCATTTTGGGTCACGGGGGGTTGCCGGTGCCCATGTCCAGCAATCACAGTGCGAGGGGCGAGGTACACCCTGGACAGGTCGCAAGTCCATCACAGGGACACATAGAGACGAACCACCATTCACTCTCTCACTCACACATAGAGACAATTTAGAGTTACCAATCAGTCTAACATGCATGTTTTTGGTCTGTGGGAAGAAACTGGAGTACTTTTGGGAAAGTGAAAAGGCTCACTTGTTCACTGGCAATATTAGAACACCCAAATGCGACACAACTTACCGACATTTTTCAAGTTGTACAAAAAAAGGCGATCTTGAACACAATGACACTGCGTGCTAATAGCAACCCGCAGGCTCAACTGCTGATGCCCTGCAGGTCACGTGGCCGGATCCCACGCCTCGCCAATGGGCTACGAGGCTGGCAGGAAACTACTTCTATGCGAAGCAACCAACAACATTGCAAAAAATGCCAATTTTCCGCAAACAAGCGGATGCCCTCAGCGAGGGTTTGCCAAGGAAAAAGTTCGCCCCACCAACGGAAAACACACGTGGTCTCCCACGAAAGAGACCCGCTGGGGACTGCGAGGCTTCACAGTACTGTCCGAGTGTTGCTTCGGCCTCTTCCTACGAAAACCAGTTCCGGACCTGATGAACCAGGACGAACTGATAAATTTACAGGTTCGCCCGCCCACGAGGTACGGGAACCTAACTCTCTAATCCCAGTCTCTGCTCGTAGACAACCACGAGGAGCTGGTGACATGTGTGCGCACACTAAACATGACTCGCCTACTGTATATGTATACGAAACAGACACTGTTTCAAACATGTACAAAAATAAAAGTACTAATGCACAGTCTGCCCTGGTTCTTGACTCAAGTCCCATTTTTTATAAAATCCAGACCTCACGGTCGAACTATGAACCATAGATCCGTCGGAGACGGCCTGATCTCGCGATATCGTCTGTTGGGCCGGGTAACCTGCTCGAAAAAACGTGAGAGGGGTCAAAGGTCACCCCCTTCGACCTAAAACACGAGGAGCATAACATGCCGTCCAGGCTCAGCGTGCATGCGCAGGCTTGGGAGGCGTGCCTACCAAATGATTGGGTCTTGACAACAATACGTCATGGGCTCAAGTTGCAGTTCTCAAAGAGACCGCCCCGTTTCTCAGAGGTGTTGCATTCTAAAGGCCGAGATACACTGAAGCAGACTCCGTATACGCGCGTATGCGCGCATATTTTGTGCGTATGTTTTCGCTTCTATACTTTCAGAAACTATCAGCTTTCAAACGCTCGCGTTCTCCTTGTTGTAATATGAGCAGCTGAGCACGGAGGGGACTCAACTGAGCTCGCTGATTGGTCACTTTGACACGCCTACTGAAATGATTGACAGATTTCAGTCAGCTCAAAGTGAAACCTATCATGAGCAGCTCGCTGAAGACCGCTGCGGTGTTCTGATGCGGTGTTTCTACTATATATGTTATAAAAAGTTCTCTCAGAAATAAAAATAATAACAGGGAGTGCTTTTCCTGCAGCACACAGCCCACCAGGGAATATATAAAACATCGCGCACCCAGGTAGGACCTGAATTCATTCATTTCATTCATCGAGTGAACGGAGGAAGAAGCGGTTACTTGACTTTAGGCAAAAAAACAAAAGAAAAGGCCCGATCAGCGATAAAAAAGAGGAATTTATTTAATTTGTGTAACATACAAAACAGTCCGGCGCCGGGGAAGTTTAGGTCAGACACCGCGCATCGCGTATGCGCATCGCGTATGCGTAGTAAAAAAATACTTTTGCGCGTACTTGCCCTGAGGGGCTACGCGGGGCTACGCTTTTGCCATAGCGTACGTACGCTGCGTATAGGCGTATCGTGAGGACGCTCGAGTGTATCTCGCCCTTAAGATCAATCCTGCACGCGTACACGTGCTGAGGGAGGAAGTTTCAACCATGCTGAAAAAAGGAGTGATTAGTTTGGTCTCAGGACGCAAACTGCGCTCCGGACACTATAGCAAGTACTTCCTGGTGCCCAAAAAGGACCATTCCTTGAGAACGATCCTGGAATCCTCAGGACTCTCAATAAAATAATTGAAACCTTCAAGTTCAGGATGCTTACACTGCGGCAAGTTCTCCAGTCTGTGAGACCAGGAGACTACGCATGTACACTGGATCTGAAAGATGCCTAATTCCATATAGGCGTGTGGAAGAGACACAGAAAATTCCTCCATTTTGCATTTGAAGGTAACGCTTATGAATTCAAAGCCTTACCCTTTGGTTTAAAGACTGCTCTACATACATTCACTAAATGTCTGAATGCAGCCCTGACCCCTCTTAGGAACCAAGGACTCAGGGTCTTGAATTACCTGGACGACCTGTTAATTCTGGCTGGAAGCAGAAAGCAGGCGCTGTCACACTCCCTTAAGGTGATCTCTCACCTGGAGTCTCTCGGTTTTGTCATAAACCTACAGAAGAGCAATCTGACTCTGTCACGGGTTACCGTATTTCTGGGTGTACAGATTGACAATGTCCAATACAGAGCATGGCTCTCGAAGGAAAGAGTCTCCTCCATTCGCCATTGCCTGGGAAGATTTAAACTGGACCAACGGGTCCCTGTGAAAACCTACCAACGCCTGTTGGGCCTCTTGGCGGAGCCATCCCTTGTGTGCCACGTGCATTATTGAAAATGCGAGCCATACAGGTATGGTTTAACCAACAAATACAACCCGCTCTGCCCAAACAAGCGGAAAAGGTTAAAATAGACCCAGAGTGTCTAAAGGCCGTGGGACCTTGGAGAGATTCATCCGTCTTCACAGAAGGGGTCTCACTGGGAAGGGTGTCGTCCCATGTAGTCAGCACGACGGACGCCTCAAAACCAGGATGGGGAGCGATCTGCAGGAACTAGAATGCCCGCGGCCATTGGAACAAGCAGGAAGCCAAATTACATATCAACTTCCTGGAATTACTGGCCATATTCCTGTCATTAAAATACTTCTTCAGTAAAGATCTGATTGCCGGACATCATATCCTAGTAAAATCAGATAACAGGACCACGGTGTCTTTCATCAACAGAGAAGGAGGGACGAGATCCCGGGCCCTCCTTGATCTGACACGGAGGATGCTCACGTGGTGTGCTCCAAGAGTTCTGTCACTCAGGGCAACTCATGTCCCTGGTGATCTGAATTATGGAGCGGATGCCCTTTCAAGAGGGCCTCTGTTGGCATCGGAATGGAGCCTGAACCCACGGATCGTGGAACAGGTATGGTCACGTTTCGGCAGAGCCTCTGTGGACTTGTTCGCCTGCAGGGCTAGCTCACACTGTGACCTCTATTTCTCCCTGAAGGAGACAGATGCTCCGTTGGGAATAGATGCTCTGGCACATGATTGGCCAGCAGGGGTGCTCTACTATGCTTTCCCACCTGTCCCTCTGATCGGGGCGACATTGGAACGGGTAAGGCGGGGAGCCCTCTCCTTGATCCTCATAGCTCCCAGATGGCCACAGAAACCGTGGTTCCCGGAGTTGAGCTCAGTGTTGTCAGGAACACCATGGCAATTGCCTCCTCATAGGGACCTACTGACTCAGGCACGTGGACAACTTCTACATCCACGTCCAGGTTGTGGCAACTTCAGCCTGGCCTCTGAAAGGTACTGGCTGAAAGCCTAAGGCTTTGGTTGCTTTGTCCCGACACAAGCAGCAATAACATTCACAAGGGTTCCCCTTGATGTTTATTTTTTCTGCCTGGGAGACGTAGAATGGAAAGGTTTCCCCTCTCCTTGTCTGATCTCCTACATCAGGATGGGCTCCACTTGTCAGTTCGAGCCGTGAAAACAACAACAAAGGAGGAAAACATCGCTCCTCCTGCCCAAAAAGGGAAACAGGAGACGATGAGTACTCAAACTACTGGAGCACGCTTGGGCTGTTTCTAGTTAGTGTTATATATATTAATAGGTCATGTGAGACATCATGTGAATGTCTCTCACATTTGGCCTTTTTTCCTCTTGGCATCTGCTCTCTGCATTCCTTGTAGTAAGCAGCTAAGAGATGCCCGTCCCTTAGGATGGAGGTTCTCACATGCATTTTGCTGAGCATTTCAAGGGCGTGAATGAATTACGTTCCCATAGCAAGTATGTTGCACCGAGAGACCGAACTGAAAGGGAACTGAAAGTTATGCACCATAACTCATGTTCCCTGAAGGAAGGGAACGAGGTGCAACATAGCTGGCCCTTTTCAATGCTGGAAGCTCGGTGAAGTGCAATTTCTGAGAAAGATGGAGGGGCGTCAGTCGCTTAAGTACCTGAAAGGCGGTACCTCTGACGCGGGGTGACGCCTTCTGCCGTAAAACGCGTGATTGTATTCCTTCAGGTAATTGCGCGGGGGCGCAATTCCCATAGCAAGTATGTTGCACCTCGTTCCCTTCCTTCAGGGAACATGAGTGTTATGGTGCGTAACTTTCAGCTTTGTTTTGGGTCTGTGTTCAAAACTCTGTTGTTGTAGCGATTGATTTAGTTTGGTCTGGTTGTTCATGTAGCCATGAACACAACAGGTACCTGAAGTCCACAAGGCTATTTTAGTCAACTTCCATCCATCCATCCATTTTCTTCCGCTTTTCCGGGGTCGGGTCGCGGGGGTAGCAGCCTAAGTAGGGAGGCCCAGACTTCCCTCTCTCCAGCCACTTGGAGCAGCTCCTCTGGGGGAATCCCAAGGCGTTCCCAGGCCAGCCGAGAAACATAGTCCCTCCAGCGTATCCTGGGTCTTCCTCTGGGTCTCCTCCCGGTGGGACATGCCCGGAACACCTCACCAGGGAGGCGTCCAGGAGGCATCCTAACCAGATGCCCGAGCCACCTCAACTGGCTCCTCAACTTTATGGTTGTTAAATAAATATGAATTAAACAAAAACAGCTTTTATCTGCTAAACTGAATGCAAATTGCTTTCAAATAAATTGCGGTTTGAGCTCTACTTCCATGGTTTGCCACGGTTAATCAATGCTTAGGTTATGATTGCGGTTGTACCCAGATGAAAGACCAGAACTGAACAGTGACCAGGACTCAGATAATTGTTTACAGTGTTACAATGGTGTGGATAATAAAGACATCATTGTGAAGGAATGGGAACACCTGGGGAGTAGAGGGGGAAATTAAAGGGCTGTCATTGGATGAGTACTTGTTATGATGAATATTTCTTATGGTTAGTAGCAGGAAAGAGAGTGAGAATGTTTTGGTCCAGATCTCCAGTAGCACAAGGTGAAACAACAAGTAGAAGTGGCAAGTGGTGGTAGGCAAGCAGCAGCTGCAGAGAGGCAGGAGGAGTCGAGGCTCATGTGGAACGCAAGCTGGGCAGGTGAATGGCAAGATCGAAACTCTGAGGAGACGCAGAGAAAAACACACAATATTAGTTTCCACTAATATTAGAGATAAACTTGCTAGAACACAACTACCGTTGGTAGACAATGTCCCAGCACCTGCAGAGTGGTTCCTGAAGCTTCTTATACTCCTCCTGGGTGTTGCGTTGATTAGTTGCAGCAGCTGCCAATTAGGAGTGTAGAGGAGAGAGGAAAAAATGGTGCAGGGCAGAACTCCTACAGCTTACTGCTACTTCCTGTGTCGGACAGGAAGTTGTACCCATAATCATTTGTACAGCAGAGCCCACAGGAATACGGTGAATAATCAGTGACTGTTACGGCACTGTTACTACCTCGATTGGCAGCTTAGAGACATGACAATGGCGGGCTGATTTCAACCCCTATCTAGTAGTTCCCATCCTATTATCAGAACCTAATCATTGATACAGTTGAGTCCCCAGAAATGAGGTGGATATGTTTGGCTGATTGATAACTTAAAATTGTTCCCAGGTGTGAGTGAGAGAGTGAATGTTGTTTGTCTCGTTTTTCTCTATGTGGCCCTGTGATGGACTTGCAAACTGTCCAGAGTGTACCCCACCTCTTGCACAGTGACAGCTGCGCATGAGCACCAGTAAACCCTGCAACCCAAAAAGGAAGAACCGGGTAATGATAATGGATGGATGGAGGATACAGTATAGTACTCATCAAATCCAATAAGCCTGACCCAGTAGAAGTCTCTAGTGTTGTGTAAAACCTCCTGACTTTTTCTGGAACCAAAGAAAACTCACCCATCAGTATTCAGTGACCTGTTGCCCTGACATCCCACTTCATGAATATTCTAGAGAGACTTCTTTTGACTCACCTGAGTAAACAAACCAGCACATATCAAGACCGACTGCAGTTTGCTTATCGGCATGTGCTTATCCGCGTGCAGTTGGAGTTGAAGATGCACCTGCTTCAGCAAACTCCTTGTCATATAGAAAAGGCAGACAGCACTGTGAGAGTCATGTTCTTTGATTTCTCCAGTGCATTGAACACAATCCAGCCTGATTTGCTTTGTCAGAAACTCCAGAAGACTCAGGTGGAAGCTTCAACAATCAGCTTAATCAAAGAGTACCTGACAAACAAACCACAGTTTTGTGAGACTGATGTTTGTGTGTCTAACCAGGTGTTCAGTAGCTGAAGTCCTTCAGTGTTTGCAGCAAGACGCTGCATGTCTTCTATAAGTCTATTGTAGAGAGCAGAGGTAGGGACTCGAGTCACATGACTTGGACCCTCTCAGCACCATAGAGTTGCGACACTCTTTGAACTAGCCAACATGCGGTCACGTGGTCCAGGCAGCTCTCAATAGTTCCAAACAGCTCATCACTGTCAGTCAGTTTGAGCAGCTATTGGCGCGACATAATGCAAAAATGGAGAAAACACTTTAGAAACACAGAGAATGAACTACAGTCAATGCTGGAACTGCTGATGTTTGGAACTATTTATGGCTGCATTACCTACGTGACTTCAGCATTCCATTCTTTCCAAAGAAGTCTATGGGAGTGTCGCAACTCTCTCTTCATACGGCTCTGGTCCCTCTGTTTTTCCACACTACGTACATATGTGTGTGTGAGCTGCAGTACAACCAATCAAATTAACAGGATTTTTTTTTAAAAATCGGAAGAAGAAAACAAACAAAAAAATAAATAAAACGAGCGATGAAAAACGCTCAAGGCATCTTTATGTTTATCAGGGTGCGAATGGCTCGAGCAGCAGAAGGGGTCACTGCACCCTTTTCAGATCCAGTGCACCTCAAACAGCTGCTTTGGATCCAGCATTTTCTCTGTTGTGGGTGGAACACCATGTGTTGTGCAGTCGAGACATGAAGACAGAGGTGACACAAAAAGTTCAAGGTAAAGACTATATAGTGTACTTCCCCCCCTGTATTTTTATTTATTTATTTATTGTCTAAAATTGTAATAAGGGCTCTTTTGATGCTTTTAATTTGATGTTTTCTCAGATCTGATCCTGGAAGATGCTGCAGATCCTCCAAAGTCAAAGCAACCCACGACTCCTGATGATGAAGATCAAAAAGACTGTAAAGATGGAGGATGTTTGCTGCTTACAGTAAGAGGCAGAAGAAGAATGTGACCAGTCCAGCACTACAGCTGTCCCTAGCTGGATATTGCTGATGTATAGAACACCCTCTTGTTCTGGACAATGAACATGCAGACTCTTCCTTCACTGTTTCATGTGGCCATCAGAGTTATGGCAGTGCCTGCTTGCAGTGCTCCAGTGGAGCCAGTTTTCAGCCAAGGCGGCATCGTATAGGCTCTGTGCACAAGTGTCGTAAATCACTTGCGCATTGACCGGAAAGGTGATTTCCAGCTTCCTGTCTAGCCCCGGTCTCAGTGAAAATGGTGCTGTCTGAATGTTTACAAGGGCTGCCCAAGACAAGTATCAGCTATGTTCATCTTATCGTTGATGTCTGGTCCCCTGCTCCGACAAGCAAACGTAACAAGGGATTTAAATTGTATATCTCAAGTTTCCTGCACAACTACGAGGGTAAGTGATGTTAGTTTGATCGCGTTGTGATGTTGCTGCCTGTTAGCGGCTAACGTTAGCCTATTAGCAACGCAATCTTTTTTTGTGTACTCACGTTATAGAAACAGATTTTCCACACTTAAACAAAACGGCTCATATTTTGTGATCCTTCTACTAACATGATGCTCTTCTCAGTTTCATGCAAAAATCAGGAGACAGCTGTGAAGCTGTTGTCAGGGCTCTGTGTCAGGTCCATGAAGAAAGCTGAAAAACCTCACCGTAGGGTGAAGCTAGGATTGTTCAGATGACAGTTTTAAGATTGCTGGTTCAGTAACCCCACGTTCCTGTTGTTAATGTAGATTTAGCTAAGATGGTAATTAAATATTAAATAAAAATAGGATGGAATTGGCTACACTTTACTTTGAGGAGTGGAGTGAGGATGTCAGTGTGAGTCAATCTAGTACATTCAGCTACATACTGTATTTACATTCTTGGTCTAATTATTTTGACCTTGTGTGTTTTTATGCAGCTCTCAGAAACTAAAGTCTTCACTCCCAGACTGCTCCTCCTGTTAGCACCCTAGGAAGCAACACCTCCATTGGTCGACTGCCAGGTTTGGGAGCACCTGTACCTCCACCATCCTCCTCCAGCTGGGACATGAAGGTTTCTGAATTTAACACCACCTCTCTGTCGTCACAGTTCAGCCGTAAGTTCATCAGTATCTGTGCAGTCTTGTTTGAATGTATGTGCGTGATATAGATTTAATTATTGTGTGTGTGTTTGCAGGTGACTTTGGCCTGCAGCCAGAGCCTTGTGCTGAGCCAGCTGGTTCAGAGACACTCCGGCCCCTCCTTGCCTCTGGCACGTCCATCTCAACAAGCAGCCCTTCTTCAGCGTCGTCTGCGCCCCAACACATCAGCACAGGCTGGCCTGGTTCTGGCTGCTGCTAAATACCTTATCAGTCAAAGCAATTACAAGATTTTTTTTGTAAAATTTTCAGCCCTCATTAATCTGTTTACCTACTTGGTAGCAGATTCNGCAGAGGAGTGGAGTGAGGATGTCAGTGTGAGTCAATCTAGTACATTCAGCTACATGTTTACATTCTTGGTCTAATTATTTTGACCTTGTGTGTTTTTATGCAGCTCTCAGAAACTAAAGTCTTCACTCCCAGACTGCTCCTCCTGTTAGCACCCTAGGAAGCAACACCTCCATTGGTCGACTGCCAGGTTTGGGAGCACCTGTACCTCCACCATCCTCCTCCAGCTGGGACATGAAGGTTTCTGAATTTAACACCACCTCTCTGTCGTCACAGTTCAGCCGTAAGTTCATCAGTATCTGTGCAGTCTTGTTTGAATGTATGTGCGTGATATAGATTTAATTATTGTGTGTGTGTTTGCAGGTGACTTTGGCCTGCAGCCAGAGCCTTGTGCTGAGCCAGCTGGTTCAGAGACACTCCGGCCCCTCCTTGCCTCTGGCACGTCCATCTCAACAAGCAGCCCTTCTTCAGCGTCGTCTGCGCCCCAACACATCAGCACAGGCTGGCCTGGTTCTGGCTGCTGCTGGTGCTAAATACCTTATCAGTCAAAGCAATTACAAGATTTTTTTTGTTAAATTTTCAGCTCTCATTAATCGTTTACCTACATCGTAGCAGATTCCATAAATCAATAAAAGTTTTATTTTAAAGGTTTTTAACATATGATTTCTTACCTGTAAAATCTTGACCTTCTATTTCACAATTAAAGTGTTCAAATATTGAAATACAGAGGATATTGTGTTGTTGTTACTGTGGCTATAAAACAAGACTAACAATAATTTAAAAAAATATCCAATTTAAAAAAATATCCAATTGAATGGATAATATATCTGTAATTTTCATTTAAGGCATTTGATTGTTAATATGTTTGTTTAACTTTACCCTGTTTTTGACAATATCAAATAAACAAGGTTTTTCAAAGTTGGACCTCTCAAAAAACTTTATTTTTATTTTACATAGGTACAATAATTAATTAAAAAGATATCCACATACCAAAATACAGTGGTCAATAAAATGTTTAGTTACTGCACTTACAAAAATGTGACATTTATTTTTATTTACCTCCAAAGAAAACAACATGTTTCCATCAAGAATATCTACTTACAAATGTAAGACAATGTCAATATAAGTAAATGACAGCATTTTGTTTTTCTTCAAGACTGTGCCATCAGCTTTTCTGTCAAACTTCATATCTCCATTTCCTGACCAAAGAGAAGACTTTTTACTCTGGAGGAGCAGGGATGAAGGTGTTTGACACCGTAGTTCTGTACAGTCCAGGATAACTTGTGTGTCACTGTAGCGGCCATCAAAATCTTGTGCTGCAGCTCGGGGGCGGCTGCTGGTTATGGTGGGAGTTGGTGAAGACCAGACTCTGTGTGGAAGCGGAGGAAGGTGGTTCTCCTCCAACACCAGGCTTCTGCAGCAAAGAGGCAAGATACAGTATATGAATCATGTGCAGCACAGAGCCTGCAGAACCTAGTGTGTACAGTATTTACATGTCAGTACACTAACACACAGTGAACTAAAAACTTAATTTAATATACAATAAAATGACAAGTTAAACAGGTAAAATCAATAAGAAATGAAGTAAAATCAATAAAAATTGAAGTAAAATCAAGTCTCTATGGAGAAAACATTACCTTTGCCCAGGTGTGATATGGTTCTCAGCAGCAGGTGCACATGAGGGAGTGAAGACTTTAGTTTCTGAGAGCTGCATAAAAACACACAAGGTCAAAATAATTAGACCAAGAATGTAAACATGTAGCTGAATGTACTAGATTGACTCACACTGACATCCTCACTCCACTCCTCAAAGTAAAGTGTAGCCAATTCCATCCTATTTTTATTTAATATTTAATTACCATCTTAGCTAAATCTACATTAACAACAGGAACGTGGGGTTACTGAACCAGCAATCTTAAAACTGTCATCTGAACAATCCTAGCTTCACCCTACGGTGAGGTTTTTCAGCTTTCTTCATGGACCTGACACAGAGCCCTGACAACAGCTTCACATCTAGCAGACCCTGCCTTCACTTCGCTTCAGACAAGGGTCTGGACTTTTTCCATTGAGAAACGATTCTTGCTGGAGGCGTTGGCCTCTGCTGAGGAACAAAACCATTGGATATTTTGAACAGGGAAAGCATTCTGCTCCCTCCCCTCAGAGCCACCCCCCGTGCTCTGGTGAACTTGACTGACAACTGCTCCGCCTCCTACAGCTTTTCTCTCGCTGCGCAAATTCTGTATGTTAAAACATTTTAATAAAATAAAATAAAACCATGGATCGCTGGTCCAGCTCACCAAAAGACCAGAAAATCTGATGGGACTCGGTCAGCAACGTAAAACCCGAGTTTAATTCTCGTGACAACCTCAGCCATTTCCTCCTTGTTCATTTCACTCAACGGAGGGTGGAGGAGAAGGAGGAGGGAGGAGGGAGCGATTACTTGACTTTTGGGAAAAAAAACAAAAGAAAACTCCAGATAAGGGATTAAGAAGGGGAAATTAATAAATTTGTGTCACATATAAAACAGTCCTGCATCGCTTTGAATGAGAACATGCGGCTGCGAGCTGGCTGCGCTGGGACAGGTGGGGGCGTGGGTTAGGGGCCAAAAACTCCGCCCCTTCTGTTCTCTGATTGGTCCGAACAAAAATCTACCGGAGAAATCCTTGTGGATGGGATAAGTCCCAGACTGTGCAGTGAAGGGAAATGAGAATTGAGCGGAGCTGTGCAGGAAGGCGAGGGCCAGGCTACTTCACAGCTGTCTCCTGAGTTTTGCATGAAACTGAGAAGAGCAGCATGTTAGTAGAAGGATCACAAAATATGAGCCGTTTTATTTAAGTGTGGAAAATCTGTTTCTATAACGTGAGTACACAAAAAAAAGATCGTGTTGCTAATAGGCTAACGTTAGCCGCTAACAGGTAGCAACAACACAACGCGATCAAACTAACGTTACTTACCCTCGTAGTTGTGCAGGAAACTTGAGATATACAATTTAAATCCCTTGTTACGTTTGCTTGTCGGAGCAGGGGACCAGACATCAACGATAAGATGAACATAGCTGATACTTGTCTTGGGCAGCCCTTGTAAACATTCAGACAGCACCATTTTCACTGAGACCGGGGCTAGACAGGAAGCTGGAAATCACCTTTCCGGTCAATGCGCAAGTGATTTACGACACTTGTGCACAAAGAGAATTACGTTCTCATCGTGCACAAATGACAGACAGACTTTTGGCCAGTTTAGTCTTTTGCAAATGCAGAATAGTTAATTGGAATATCTTAAATTACAGATTCCTGTTAATTGTTCAGTTCATGTATTTGTTTTGTTTGTCTTATATCACTCACACATGGACACATACAAACAGTTCACTCAGTGACCAGATGAGAGACAAGGGCGGAGTAGCCATCGGGAGGTCCGGGAGAAATCCCGACGGGCCACGTCATGAATGGGCCGGTAGGCGCACGGGGAAAATGATGACGGTTGAATAAATCTGCTCAAAACTGAATTGTCCCTCCCTTTAAGAGGCTGCAGCGCTGATCCCTTTAAGAGACTGGGCCGGCAGTTTGGGAGCTACCATTTGATAAAATTCATTAATTTTCCACACAAGTTCTTATTTAAGTAAGAAATGCATGAGGTGAAGTGAAAACAGCTGCAGCCTCTTAAAGGGAGGGACAGCGCTGATCCCTTTAAGAGACTGCGCTTTCTCACTGGGCCGGCAGTTTGGGAGCTACCATTTGATAAAAAACACCCCTGAAAGTTCACCGTTGGTTGAGTCCAACCCAGGAGCGAAGCACGGTTATTTTCCAAAACATCAGGTGATGGAGCAGCGCGGAGTCCAAACTGCTAATTAGCAATAAAAATGGATAGGAAGAGGCCAGGTGGAGCTGAAAAAGTCAGGTTGAAGAAAAGAAAGGCGTTACAGGAGGAAGCTGCCAAATGTAACAGACATATTTTCAAAGAGACAGACAGAAGAAGCAACAGGTAATGATATAAATTAAAAACTAGCATAATAAATTAAGCTAATGTCACAATGTTGTACTATGTCACTAAACATGCATGAAAGTCAAGTGGGACCTAAACTGACAGCCTGAGCCTAATTAGAAATAAAAGCAGAAATATATAAATTGACCAATAAATAAATAAACGTCAAAGGACAATTTAAATTAAAAGAGAACTTTATCTCATGTTTTAAAAATTAATTGGCCATCATGGGTTTTTTTCCAGCTTAGTTCCAACAAATTATATATTTTAATTCATAATTTTACATTTTACTGTGCTTAAAATACCGGTAGGCCTATATATTTTTTGTTTTTACTTTTACTCTTAGATGACTTGTGTTATGTAATTAAAAAAATTTTTAAATCCACACAAGTCCTTATTTACGTAATGAGGCAGAAATGCATGAGGTGAAGTGAAAACAGGAGACAGAAAAATGTTAAAGCAACACATTTAATAGACAAATAAAAATAAACTCATGCATATGCATACATATTGCAACCAATGCCAAACTTGTCTCTGATTTTGCTTGTCTTGACCCTAAAAACTTTTCAGAGATAAGGCTTAAAGGACTCAAGAGCTCAGCACTTCAAGAAATAAGCAAAAATCTGCTTAGATTTGATGAGAGAGCCACAGTGAGTACTTTACACACAGAGCTGTCCAGTCTAGTGTAGCATATATGATGTAAATGCTAAAGATCAGACAAAGTGGTGATCACTCAAAAGTATTAGTAGCAGGCCAGTTATCAGAAGGTTCTAATGTTCGCCTCATGAAGGGTCATGGTTGCATTTGTATTTAAGAACACAAGGACAGAAAATCAGTGCATAAGGTGCTTTGTATTAAATATGATACAGTATTTACAATATGTACAAAAACAAAACAAAAACAACTGTCATCAATGTCATCAATCCATTCATTATACCAATAAACATGTTTCACCAGATGAACAGATCTCCCAAATTATCTAGACTAAATCCAAATGCTTGTATTAATCCCACAGTTCATGAAATACCAAGGCCAGGGCAATAGTCCAGATAAGATTGAGGGGTTTAAATGTAGTCAATGAAGACCAAATAAATGTTCAGGAGCCTTTAGCGCTTGTAAAGGTTTTTGGGTGTGTGTGTAGGGAGCAGGCCACAGCATCTCCTACCGCACAAGACAACTCAGGTTCTGGCTCCGGGTTCTTTGGGCCTGAAGCCTAGTGGTAGCTCGCCATCATGGGAAACCTGGCCTCCATCATAGGAAATCTGGCCTCCCTCATAGAAACCTGGCCTGTACAACAGGATCAAGTTAACATCATTTTCTAGTATTAATATCAAAATCACTATCAATACCATACCATAAATAGTTTTACAAATACATAGGATAAATGTATTGATGATCTACATGTACATGATTTACTTTTCTAAATTGTTTATCATAATATAAATACACAAACAATTTCTAAATAGAGTACTCTTCACATTCATAGTCACTGTATGATTAAATGTTAAAGATGGCACAAAAGTACAACATAACCATTTAATCCATTAAATAGCATTTGACCATTTATATTTAAAGGCCATAAGCCAACAAACAATTGCTTTAGCATGCTAATGCCAGCATTGGCATGCTACAAACAATATAAACACTCACCAGTTTGCTTGTTTCTGGTCTTTTAAGCACAAAACAGCAGTTTCTCACTGCTTAGAGACATCTAAAAGCTGAGAAGCATACCAGTAAGTATATGACAGTCCAAAAATAAATTCATCTAAAATTGTTTAATGCCCACCTGCAGCAGCTCTGAACTTCCTCAGTCACACACACCTGCTCTCCCAAATGATGGGAGGAGCCATGTTTTTCTATGAAACTCAAATCTCACAAAATCTCATGAGATTTCACACTTAGTCCCAAAACAGTGGACAAGGTGAAAGCATAAAATTGAGGAAATACAAAAACCAAAATGGACTGGGTTACACCAGCATCCCAGTGGGATAGGCTCAAAAAGTCCCCTCTGGAAGAGTCCACTGTCAGGAGGATGGGTACTGAGATGGAACAGGGTGGCCAGGAGGGCTCAGTTGAACCAGAGATTGAACTTGAAAGCAGGGCTTGTTCTTCTTGCAGAAACTGTGTTATCTGTGTTTACCTTATATTGACACAGTATAACCTTTTCACAGATGCCTACCCAGTTATAGGGCTGGCATACAAATATTTGTTGACCCTTTCATTGTCTCAGGTTGCATGTGAAAGAAGCTTCTCTACTCTCAAGTTCATCAAGAATAGACTACGAAGCACACTTAACCAGGAGCATTTGGAGGCATTTATGCTGATGTCCACAGAGAAAGAACTTCTTATGTCCATTGACAAAGTAACAAATATGGTGGCAGAAACTAGTGCACTTCTTAGGCGCTTACTGATGCTGTAGATCACATGTCAAACTCGAGGCCCATGGGCCAAATCTGGTCTCATTGACATTTTATCTGGCCTCAAATTTAATATTTTAAATGTAAAATAGTTTTATGGTTTATCTTTTTGTCACTGTATTTAGTGCAAACTTCTCATGACAGCTGGCCAACGTTCAAGCCAACAAAATTATGTTTTGAGTTTTTCAGTAATCTTTGAGTCTGATATGGAAAGAGCAACAAAGAATTGACTTATCTTTTTCTGTTTTTTAAGTCAACTAATTTAGGGTTTTTTACCACCTGATTTGCTGAATTGTAACAAAATGTAACAAAAAAATTATAACAAATTTTTTTTTTTTGTTGATTGTATTGCAATTAAAAAAAATTATATGCTACATTTTTGCCTAACATTTTTAAAATGTGAAAAAATGTGCCACTCTTGGCCATTAAACTCCCGGGCTGAAAAGTTGTCCCACTCCGCCCCTGATGAGAGAGGAGAGTGAAAAAAATGCTATTATAGTTTTTTGTATCATACTGTGGAAATGTCAGCACTTTTTGTCTGAACATTTTCTACTTTTGTCTTTTTCACTGAATGTTCTGGAAAATTATAGTTTAAAATATGACTATTTTTGCAGTTAAGTTTAACTGAACTGTGCTAAGTTTAACTAAAGGTGCAATTTAAAAAAGATAATTATACTCTGTGTGTTCAGCTGCACGTGTTTTATCAAGATTTGAGATAAATACAGGTTTAAAAAAAACACATGGTCTATTATTTACATTTAATAGTATTTTCTGGTGTATAGGTCGCACCTGTGTATAGGTCGCACCATCCAATTATCACCAATAGATTGGAAAAATCCCTAGATAGGTCGCACTGGTGTATAGGTCGCACCTATGTTTAGCTCTGCTGCAAATGTCTGCCACAGGAGCGCACAGCAAGGCTTTTAAGAAGATTAACACTTAAAAACAATTATTTGTTTGATAAAAATTATAGCAAATATATGTCTGAGCTGAACTTTTCCTTAATAAATGAACGTAATTGTGAAATGAGCTGGATTTAAAAATTTGTTTCACCGAAAGTGATAACAAGCCATATATAGGTCGCACCTGAGTATAGGTCGCAGGCCTTTAAAAAAAAAACGTAAAAAGATGCGACCTATACACCGGAAATACGGTACAATTGTAACATTGTATAAAAAGACTTGAAAGGACTTGAAATTTCAAGTTTCAGACTTGGGACTTGACTTGACTGTTGCCTGTCTTGACTTGAGACTTGACTCGGGACTGGAGGATAAAGACTTGAGACTTACTTGAGACTTGCAAAACACTGACTTGGTCCCACCTCTGGTAGAGAGTGCTATTTCTTCTGCCATCATCTACTGGGGTAATAGCACCAGAGCAAATGACTTCAAAACGCTCAAGCTAAAGAAGGCTGGCTCAGTTCTGGGGACTCTTCTAGAACTTTTGGAGATGATATAGTACAAAGAAGGATTCTTCGTAAAATGAACATTATAAACAACCCTCAGCATCCTCTTCATCAGACTGTCATACAACAACAGAGTGTCTTCAGTCAGAGGCTTCTTCAGATCCTCTGTGACAGACCGCTACAAGAGATCCTTCCTGCCCACAACCATCAGCTTCTATAACAACTCTTTAATGAAACCAGGATGATGAGTTACAACATTTAATTTCCCTTTGGGATTGATAAAGTATTTTTGAATTTGAATAAAACATTACACAGAACACTGGTACACTAATTTATAAAGTATTATACGTTTATTGTACTGTATTTTCTCCTGCATCGTTGAACTGTGTGTGTGAATTTTCTTTGACCCATTTCTCTCAGACTCTGTCTCACAGACCCACTGAAATGAGCAGACCTAAGTTTTTATTTCTGTTTCTCTAACATAAATATACATTTTTAACTCAGCTTGTCTCTCTTTCTTTAAGCAGACATACATTCAGCCATTTAGTTTTGCTGTAGGGCTTATCAAGCAATGATTTTTGTCTTTGTCAGTGTTGCAAACAATGTTGACGTTGTGAAAATGAGTTGGAACTTCCTGAGTTCAAAAGTCAGACAGCATGAGTGAGAAGTTAAAGGCCACATATACGTAGTTATAGAAGCATTCTAA
>JBBPBX010072830.1:0-10210 GCA_038048925.1 Garcialebias charrua | reverse complement strand
CCCCCCCCCCAGCAGGCAGCAACAATCTGCTGGTAGTTGAAGCAAACTTGAAGTGTTGGGTCTTTAATGCACGCCCTGAGTTGGCGTAGCTGTGTAACAATCTCTCCACGTTCTCATCCAGCCGGAGAGAGGAGTTAACGATCGCTTCAAGGTAAATAACTCATTGTGTCTATAGAGTCAGTGATGAGGAGAGAATGACACACCAGATGTAGAAAAAAATGAATGTTAGGTCGTGTGCGTGAGAGTTTTTGCAGCTTCTTAATTCCACTTGAAGAAGTTTCTTTTAACTTTATTCGTAATTGCTTATAAATATAAGCTTCACATTAATTGTAATCTATTTTGTTACCATTTGTGGATTTGTCTGGTTCTCAGGTGATCAGGAAGGGCTGGTTGACCATCAACAACATTGGCATCATGAAGGGAGGAGCCAAGGAGTACTGGTTTGTCCTGACGGCAGAGTCGCTGTCCTGGTACAAGGATGATGAGGTCAGCCCCCTCACACACAC
Organism: Garcialebias charrua; assembly: GCA_038048925.1. Lineage (NCBI taxonomy): Eukaryota > Metazoa > Chordata > Actinopteri > Cyprinodontiformes > Rivulidae > Garcialebias > Garcialebias charrua. The sequence continues at coordinate 9,704 of JBBPBX010072830.1, read as the reverse complement.
ACAGAACAACTGTCAAACCAATTACAACGGAATGCACATGCGTGTTTTTGAGCGGTGGGTGAACATGTAACCTTCTTGTAGTGAGGCGACAGCTCTACACACTCATCCACCGTGCCGCTACTTTCCAACTAACACACACACGCACAGAAAGAATTCAGGTCTAAGTCAAACATTTATCTCTTTTGTTATTGTCAACATTTTACAGTAGCAAACCACAATTCTGAAAAAGTTGAGATGCAGATAAAAACAAATGCATGCTGTACCATACCACTTTATTTATAAAGCACTAAAAACAGCAACAAGGCCAGCCAAAGTGCTGTACATCAGAAACAAACAAGGATAGCACACATCAAAAATACAAACATGTACTTTGTAGATCCAAATGGAAAAAGAAAGTAACTACTTTGTAAATGGCTAATTGTAGAATACAAACACATTACACAGTGTCAAAACCAGGGAATAGAAAAGCTGCGAGGGGGGGGGGGGCTGTCTGACATGCAGTGGTAACTTATTCCACAGTCTTGGCCCTGTCACCTCTGAGCTTACGACGGGTTCCTGGAACAAATTAAAGCGCCTGATCTGCTGACCTCAGAGAACACTGTGGGACATATGGCTGCAGCAGATCAGACATTTAAAAACATACAGGAACATTTGAAGTGAATTCAAAAGTGAGCTGGGAGCCAGTGCAGGGAGGCCAAAACTGGTGAATGTGCTCTCTTTTGCCTGCACCAGTAAAAAAAAATTGGTCTGCAGTATTTTGAGCCAGTCATTATCATGCCATGGAGGTCTGACTGATTCCAAAAAGAAGTGCATTGCAGTAATCGAGCCTGGATGTAATGAAAGCATGAATTACAGTCTCATGGTTACTTTTGGACAGGATGGGCCAGTGTTGTTTTCGTTAACGATGACGAAAAGTTTTCGTCGACGCCCCCCTTTTTTCACGACAATAATGAGACGGTAACAAAATAAACATTGCTCTTTAATGACTAAAACATGACGAAATGTGTGTGAGTTTTCGTTGACGAGATGAGACTGTACGAAAATGTTAGTCGGTGGTCCGTCAATAATTTAGAATGCACAATATTTCTGCCCATAATTATATTCTGTGTCTGAAAGTAAGCCGTTTGGTCACGCCCACTGCTACCCGACCGCGCTGATGCGCCGCGCGCTCACCTTTGACTTCATTTCAAACTGGACCATGGCAGATGCTGCACGTTATACAAAGGGGCTCGGTGGACGCAAACCCAGAAAGGATTTATGGAGTTATTTTGTATTTAACCCAACTGAAAGAAGAACCGAATGTATTGTCGAGGGAGTACCAGTATTTGATTCCACTATTAAAACAAATTACTCAAATTAATTTGTAAAGACTAATATGTTCTCTTTTTCTTTTAAAGATTAAAACTAGACTTAATTTTTTTAAGTTTTTGTCGACTAAAGCTGGACTAAAACTATTAAATACTGTATAGAAATAACTAAAACTGACTAAAACTAAGAAGTATTTTTGTCTAAAAGACAAAGACTAAAACTAAAATCAAAATGGCTGTCAAAAACAACACTGGTATGGGCTTCAGCTTAGTCGCCTCAGCTGAAAAAAGGATTTAACAATCATGTTTACATGACTAAGTTTCATGGAAGGATCCATTATCACTCCCAGATTCTTTGTTTCTCTAACGGGGCTAGAGAGGAAACGTCGATGCAGTGGTTCTTGATCATGCCAGTAGGATTTATAAATCTCATAAACCATATTTTAGTCACAGTGAAACATAGTAAACATATAAATTATTAAGACTAAGGAACTAACCAATTAATAAAAGGATTATTTTGCATTTAATGGCAACAGCACACCTCAAAAAGTTGTGACCGCGGTAACAAACGCTGTAAATGTGAGTGGTATGAATGAACAAACAGCTGGAGAAGCTTTTAGCAACTGATTTGGTTTATTAGCAACAGGTCAGTAAGAAGAGAGGATTACCTGTGTAAAACTGTCTCATAATATTGAAACAATTTCAAAATAGTATTCTTCAACTGAGACTTGGGAAGACTTTGAAAATCCCATCATCTACACATCATTGCATAATTAACGATTTCAAGAATCTGGATAAATCTCAGTCGTGCTGTTTTCCAGTGAACTGCCTTTAAAGTTATACGTTTTTGGATTTAAAAAAAACTCAAGACTTTTGCACAACACCATAAAGTTTTTGTGATGCACTAAAATCAGGAGAAGTTCACCAGTTCTGAGGTGGATTTTATCAAATGTTTTAAAGAAAGAAAAACCCGAGCCATGTTTAAAAAGGAAGTTTTTTTATTTTTCCAAACATCCCTCCAACCAAATTTATTTCCAAATACTTTCACGTACGGGAGCAATTTCCCCTTTTTTAATAAGTTCAACATTGTCACTGGATGTTACTCTTTACTGTGCGTCTTTGTTGCTTAATCACTCATTTATATATTTTCACGTTTTAAAGATTTTCAAACAAATGACTGAACCAGAGCTCTGTCTTTGTGGCAGGCTAAAGATGATCCTCTCCTGTTTTCATTCCTCCTCATTCCTGGCAAAAAAAAAGTAAATAAATAAATAAAATAACCATCATCACTTCATTTAATGGTTGTACTTGGCGTGTGGAAACATTTTGATCTGCTTTGTTACTTGTCGTGTCCCATGATGCTTTGCAGAACTGTTCGACGTAACCTTCTCCAGTTCGTAGCCAGAGCAGCTCGTTGCTTGATATGAGGAGTGCATGTTTGCATGTGTACGATAGAGTCTTTCCTTTCTTAAAAAAAAAAAAAGTCTAGACCCCCAGCGTGTCAGACACCAAAGCTGGCACACACATGTGCATACCAGAACCCAGTCCCAATTACACACACACACACACACACACACACACACACAAATCTGCTTCCAATAAACTTACTTTATTTCAAAGGAGAGGCACAGACTGAACTAGCAGGAGCAACAAAGACTATGTGAAAGGAGAGAAAGTGTTGATGAAGAGGCATCACTGAGGGAGGAAGAGGAACATATATAACCCATCCTCCTATCCTCCTATTCTCTTTCCCTTCACTGCATCCTCAAAAGTAAAAAAGCAGAAGTAGTCTTTTTTTTAACGTCTCAGTCGTTCCTCCATCTTTCCTTCATTTTGCCTCCTGTATATTTATTCAAACGTGGAACTATGAGGGCATATGGAGAACAAAAAGCAACACTGGAGGCTGGAGGGCACTGCAGTTCTCTGTAAAAAAAAATATACTTTTTGTTATGTTTTCTGTCCAAGCTTAACATTTTACTTAGGCCCCCTCAATCACACACAGCCACACATGCTACAAGTCCTCCTGAGGGCCTGCCAAAATAAACACTGTTAATGAAATTTTTTATGTTTAGGTTAAAAGAAGACAAATGTATCCACGCAAGCCGATGGCGGAGCTCGATTCTGCAGGTTTAAGCAGTCACGTATCTACGCTTGCACAAAAGAAAACCAAGGCGACGCCATTTTATTGACCGCCTCAGAAAACGGGGAAAACCCTTACTGTAGTTTGGCAATGCACGCTCAGAGAAAAGCACACACACACATGCACGCACACACACACACACATTACCCCCAGACACTAATAATAACTTTGAACCCAACTATCGGTGCCAGGATGTTTTGGTTAGAGTGTGTGCTTTTAGAAACCTTCTGGTCTGCATTACCACCGCGAATGCCAGTTCTTCAAATCAGGCTTCTTTTTTTTGTTTGTTCATATGAAACTCCCGTACAGCAAAGCCAAAAAAAGATGGCATGAAGGAGCAGAATAAAAGAACCAAAGCCAAAAAAAAAAATACAAGTAATTGTTTAAAGTGGCCCTGATCAATAGTTCTTAAGTATTTCTGAAGGTTGCTTTTTTATATCCAGTTGTTTTTTGTTATTTTTAGCTCTTTTTCAGTCCAGTACCTGGCAGTTTTCAGAGGCATGTATGTTTTTATATTATGTAGATAGATAGATAGATAGATAGATAGATAGATAGATAGATAGATAGATAGATAGATAGATAGATAGATAGATAGATAGATAGATAGATAGATAGATAGATAGATAGATAGATAGATAGATAGATAGATAGATAGATAGATAGATAGATAGATAGATAGATAGAGATAGATAGATAGATAGATAGATAGATAGATAGATAGATAGATAGATAGATAGATAGATAGGTAGAGATAGATAGGTAGATAGATAGATAGATAGATAGATAGATAGATAGATAGATAGATAGATAGATAGATAGATAGATAGGTAGATAGATAGATAGATTTATTACAGACTCAGAGTCCAATTTACATAAGAGATAATGAATATGATGAAATAAAAAAAAATAAAAAAAAAGTACAATAGAAAAGGTATCTAACTGTTCAGGAGGCAATCATACCAATGTCTCCAAAGCACCGATGAGTATTTCACTGCACTATATTTAACGTTAGTCAACAGTAGAATAATTCTATTATTAGACTTATTTTATGTTTTACTCTGACGTATGAATTATTCAGCATTAAAAGGGTTTCACGAGCCAGTGTTTAAGAATCCATTTTAAATAAGATCTTTAGGCACTTGACCACAAAGGCATACTGTAGTTCGTTTTTAGTTTCTTGAAGCCAACTCTATAAAAAATGTATACTTCAAAGAAGTGGATTTTCAAAATAATGGTCATACAGTTGATCTTTGTTGGCTTCTATTTCCTAAAAAAAAAACATGACTTTTCAAATAGTGTTCATCTGTTTTTATTAAGCCGGACACTTCTTCTCTACTTTTCTCATATTTTAAGCACAAACAGTCCAACATGCTGTTACGGTCAGGTACAAAAACTGGACAGAACTGAGAAATCAGCCAAAGTACTATGATTACTTTGTAAGACCTCCAGAAAGCCTCGAGAACTATTGATCGCTGGAGGACTGCAGGAGAATATCCACGTATACGTACTTATTGTGAAAACAATAGCAGTAAAGGTATTTCTTCTGATCCATTGGTAAAAGCAGGTGTTTCTGTTTGGATAGAAAGTAATAATTTCCAGCTGATCTGTGTTACGGCAGCTCGATGCTTCCTGTGTTTCAGTGACGATAATTGGCTCCTCGTTATGCACCGAGCCGTAACATTCCCCGTGTTCTTTCAGATATATGATCCTTTCCAATGTCACCTAAAGTTTTGCTACGGTAGTTTTTATCTTGTAACCCATTGAAAGTGTCATGGGGGAAAATCAGCCACACATTAGCTTTTGTTTAAAATCTTAAAAATCTTTCTGAAGTTTTTAGCTTGATCAGAATTGTTTTAAAGCCTCCATAAAGTCACAGGAAAAACAGACCCTGTTAAAATCCATTAAAAAAAGTTTTCTTTTTTTAATGAGTTTTTTTAATTTAATTTATTTTATTTTTATAAAAGATCCTTCAAGTTTATATATACATGTATCTATCTATATATAGATATAGTACCCTATATAGATTTTTTTAGGCTGATATAGCTCTAAAATGTCTAGTTTATTATGAACATGGTTAATAAAAGAATATCTAAGCAAGGAAATCAGATTTTCCTGAAAGGAACACATATTGTCATAAAGTTAAAGAAACGTCTGAGTGTTAATCATGTTGTTGCTAATTTTAGCGCATGTCTACCGTTTACCTTTTGAAGCTTTTAGCTACATTTTGCTAGCTTTGGCTTTTGTTTTGATAAATTTAGCACTTCACTATTGTTGAGCTTATATAAATGTTTAACTAGTTTTGTCAGTTTCAGCATTTAATTTTAAAAATATGCTAATTTTAGCTTTTAAATACAGTTTTGCTTCTTTTAAGTTTTTCAAGCTTTGTGCTTTTTGGCTCATACATTTTAGCGTATACATTGGTAGAAACAGTTGTGCTCTTTGTAGCCATCATTTTGCTCTTGTTAACTCTAAGGTCCTGTTGTAACTATGTTTTGCTTCTTGTAGCTTCTCGTTAAGAACTCAGTTTCAGCTTTTTAAGTGAACTTCACCTAAGTCTTTCCGTGTTCTCCCTGCGTTTCCACAGAAACCTCTGCTCTCTGGTTGGTCTTCGGCTGTTTTTAGCCTGACGGTGGAAACTTTCCCCTTGATGAGTCTTTGACACATTCAACCTTCAGGTCTATAATTAAAGTGTGTAAATCTGAACTCACCGCGCCGACAACATAACTGCATTTTAGAGCGAACGCAGGGAAACCGTCCTCACTGTGATTGACTGTATCTCACAGACTTTGATCCGTTTTAGAGAAGTTTGAGCGCGTCTCTCATTTTAGGCACGTAACCCGGAGCCGAAGCCTAATTACCTGTTGACTCTGTTTGTTGCATAAGAGAGCTGATTACTAATTTGATCACGAGCCTCGGGCTCAACAGGGCGCTCTTTTTATGTGATCCCAACTCGCTTCGGGGAAATCATTATTCAGAACGGTTAACGAGCCTAATAATCCCTTCATGTAATTAAACGACATCCACCTGACTGACTCTTAACGAGTCGTCTGTCAACAAGCCTGAGGGCCCCGGGACGTTCCACCGCTCGGGGAGCCTGAGCGCTCTGACGATTACCGGAGTGAAGCCGCCGCGTCCCGCACGCCGGGAAAATCATCACCGCCTGATGAGGTAAAGACCCAAATAAAGTCCCGGGAAAAGATTTGAAGACCACAACGAAACTCTTTAAAAACTGACTCTGTGCAAAAAGACGCGTCTTCAGGTTCTGAACCTGAACTCAGCACGATTTTATAAATTTTATCATCGATCTGATGATCGTCAACCTGATTACGTACTCAAGCTGACATGAAAGGCGGGTGATCATGTAACTTCCTGTGTGGTCTGTTAGCGACATTCTTCATGAACCAGTTGCTGGATATGAACAACACAATTCAAGATGGCCGCCACGGCCAACTGAGATTAGAAAACACAAAAGGACCAAAACTCTTGTCAGTTTTACAGAAATTGAGCAAGAACCCGGTGTGGTAGTAGCTGAGCATCATCATCACATACTCCAAGTACTACACATTGCACGATGTGTTTGCTTAAAATATTGGAATTAATTTTTGACATCAACCAGAAGTTAATGTCTGTTATTTACTGAACCATTTGAAGGAATATGAAACTTTCGGTTGATCCACCTCTGGTTAAGTTCTGGAGTCAACAGGACCTTCACAGCTAATCAACATTAGCCAACAAAGTACTTCTCTGACTCGGTCCGTCATACTCCGAGCTGAAATTTGGTTTGGTAGTAGCTGAGAGTCACTCCCATCACAAACCCTGAGCTCTAACAGATAATGTGAGATGTTTATCAAAACTGTGGCATGCAAGGCAGCGGAATGAGATGAAATTGTATCCAGTTCTTTAAACCAGACTGATTCTTTTATTTTTTTAACAATTTAAAACATTTCTCTTTAAAATAACAGCAGGAGACAAACCCTCTGAAGAGATGACGGGTGCAGGGGGGACGGCAGCTGCTGTGGATGCTGAAGTAAAAACTTGGACACGGGAGGAATCGTGGAGGCCACAGAGCTTATTATTTCCATCCATCCATCCATCCATCCATTTTCTTCCGCTTATCCGGGGTCGGGTCGCGGGGGTAGCAGCCTAAGTAGGGAGGCCCAGACTTCCCTCTCCCCAGCCACTTGGAGCAGCTCCTCTGGGGGAATCCCAAGGCGTTCCCAGGCCAGCCGAGAAACATAGTCCCTCCAGCGTGTCCTGGGTCTTCCTCTGGGTCTCCTCCCGGTGGGACATGCCCGGAACACCTCACCAGGGAGGCGTCCAGGAGGCATCCTAACCAGATGCCCGAGCCACCTCAACTGGCTCCTCTCGATGTGGAGAAGCAGCGGCTCTACTCCGAGTCCCTCCCGGATGACTGAGCTTCTCACCCTATCTCTAAGGGAGAGTCCAGACACCCTGCGGAGAAAACTCATTTCAGCCGCTTGTATCCGAGATCTTGTTCTTTCGGTCACAACCCAAAGCTCATGACCATAGATGAGGGTGGGAACGTAGATCGATCGGTAAATTGAGAGCTTTGCCTTTTGACTCAGCTCTCTCTTCACCACGACAGACCGGTACAGCGCCCGCTTCACTGCGGACGCTGCACCTATCCGCCTATCGATCTCACGCTCCAGTTTTCCCTCATTCGTGAACAAGATCCCGAGATACTTAAACTCCTCCACTTGGGGCAGGACCTCCTCCCCGACCCGGAGAGGGCATGCTACCCTTTTCCGGCTCAAGACCATGGCCTCGGATTTGGAGGAACTGATCCTCATCCCGGCCGCATCACACTCGGCTGCAAACCGCTCCAGTGAAAGCTGTAGATCACGAACTGATGAAGCCAATAGGACCACATCATCTGCAAAAAACAGAGAAGCGATTCTAAGGCCACCAAAACGGATCCTCTCAACACCTTGGCTGCGCCTAGAAATTCTGTCCATAAAAGTTATGAACAGAATCGGTGACAAAGGGCAACCTTGGCGGAGTCCAACTCTCACTGGAAACGAGCCTGACTTACTGCCGGCAATGCGGACCAAGCTCTGACACCGGTCGTACAGGGACCTAACAGCCCTTATCAAAGGGCCTGGTACCCCATACTCCCGGAGTACCCCCCACAGAACCCCCCGAGGGACGCGGTCGAATGCCTTCTCCAAGTCCACAAAGCACATGTAAACTGGTTGGGCAAACTCCCACGCACCCTCCAGGACCCTGTTGAGGGTGTAGAGCTGGTCCAGTGTTCCACGACCAGCACGAAAACCACACTGCTCCTCCTGAATCCGAGGTTCGACTATCCGACGGACCCTCCTCTCCAGAACCCCTGAATAGACCTTACCAGGGAGGCTTAAGAGTGTGATCCCCCTATAGTTGGAACACACCCTACGGTCCCCCTTTTTGAATAGGGGAACCACCACCCCAGTCTGCCAATCCAAGGGAACTGCCCCCGATGTCCACGCGATATTGCAGAGTCGCGTAAGCCAACACAACCCTACAACATCCAGAGCCCTAAGGAACTCCGGGCGAATCTCATCCACCCCCGGAGCCCTGCCACCGCGGAGCTTTTTAACCACCTCGGTGACCTCAGCTCCAGAGATTGGAGAGCCCGACCCAAAGTCCCCAGGCTCTGCTTCCTCAGTGGAAGACGTGCCAGTAGGATTGAGGAGGTCTTCGAAGTATTCCGCCCACCGACTCACAACATCCCGAGTTGAGGTCAACAGCACGCCATCCCCACCATAAATGGTGTTGGTCGCGTACCGCTTTCCCCCCCTGAGACGCCGGATGGTGGACCAGAATCGCCTCGAAGCCGTACGGAAGTCATTCTCCATGGCCTCTCCGAACTCCTCCCACGCCCGAGTTTTTGCCTCAGCAACCACCCGAGCCGCATGCCGCTTGGACTGCCGGTACCTATCTGCTGCTTCCGGGGTCCCACAGGCCAAAAAGGCCCAATAGGACTCCTTCTTCAGCTGACAGCATCCCTCACCGCCGGTCCACCACCGGGTTCGAGGGTTGCCACCACGACAGGCACCAACAACCTTGTGGCCACAACTCTGATAAGCTGCCTCGACAATAGAGGCGCGGAACACGGCCCACTCGGACTCCATGTCCCCCGCCTCCCTCGGAACGTGTTCAAAGCTCTCCCGGAGGTGGGAGTTAAAGCTCCGTCTTACGGGAGACTCTGCCAGACGTTCCCAGCAGACCCTCACAATACGTTTGGGTCTGCCAGG